>BSBM01003871.1:0-38681 GCA_027924585.1 Larix kaempferi | reverse complement strand
TGGGGGCTTAGGTAGCTTAGATATATTTGTAGTAATGAGTTTGATTCAATCTGTTGCTGGTTAGTTATTTAATAGGGGAGGGCATACATCTAATAATTAGGACGCTGTTATTTATATTAATATAATTTCTAATATACATACTACTCTTTCTAAAAGGGTTGGTGATGGGAATACTGGTAAAGATTGTATAGAATGATCTGCATACTTCAATCTGTACTTTACTAGTTAACTTGGATGATCTGTTGTACAAATATGAGACTGGGGACTGTACGAGATGAGACTAGCTATGAGTAGCTTCTATCTTCCCTCTTCCCTGCAATAACATTATATTGTGCTGATGGTATCAAAATTGGATTGGCTACTAAACGAGGCATGATGGCACGTGTATATGCATGAAGCCCAATCTTTGTTCATTAAGTCTTCCCCGACCTGCTGAACTTTTATTTTCATTATATAGCAACTGGTTGATCCTTTAGCACCTGGGTTTTGAACTTATCAACTAGTTTATGTAAACAATGAGAATGTGTAGCTCAACGCTATAAAATGTGGTTTTACAATTCAAAATGTATATGAACGAGAATTGAGACCTAGCTGACGTCTAACCAATTATCTAGCTGACTGAGGACATCCCGATCTAGCGTCCATCCGGAACCGAGCATCCTAAGCCTAGCATAAAAGCATCCCTCATCTCCTCGAGCCAATCAAACCGAGCATAGGCACCTGACCGAGCATAGGCATCCCGACCTTGCTCTGACCAATCTAGAGCATCCCAAACCAAGCATAGCATTCTGACCCTTACTGAGAGAGAAGCATCTTGAGCAGAGGCATATTTTTGATCCGACCGAGATCCCGATCCAAGCTAATTCTAGCGAAGTAATCCCGATCCGACCCAACCAGAAAACCCAACTGAGAGAGAAGCATGATGAAGATGTGATGATGAGGCTAATTGGTTAGTAGATTGGTATGAAAAACCTTTTTGTTAAAGCGCATTCCCCTAAAGGCTAGTTTCTATTGGGGTTTGTCCGGTCGATTTTACCTTTGCCAAACGCGTACGTAATTGCTAAAGAAAGTATACTGTTTTTAGGGGGTTCGAACAGATATGATCCCTCCCATCTGGGGTCCCAAACTTCTTTTCAAAATAGTCAACTCGCTTTGCTTTGGGGTTGCCAAAATTAGAACCTTTGTCCTGGGCGCCAGAATATTCAAGTAAAGGGTCGAATCGAAAAGCTTCTTAAAAGCGATTTTCCTTATATAAAACCTGCCGTTGGCATGAGTCGTTGGCATAATCATCCACGGGTTCCCGAACTATCTATTGTCTTTAGTGAACTCGCTGATTTCCAGCTGTTAAGGTGATTCCTTCTATTCAGCAGGCAGGGGGCAGGATAAGGAGAGCTTAAGCTTAAATCCAAGACCTAGACCTATAAAAAGAAATTCCTCGAGAAGCTACTAGTTTTGTATTTCCAATTTAGTTGGCCAATTGTAAAAACCTTCTGAAACACGGTTGTGTCTAAAGCAAATCCTTGTATATCCGAGGTCGGGGGCATATGATGCATCTGGGTTCCCGAACTATAATTTGGCTTTAGTCAAATCGATGACTTCAAGCAGTTAAGATGATTCCTTCCATAAGGCCAAGAGGACAGCACATAAGAGGCTTAGGCAGTACAGAGAGCGTAGAGATATTTCGGCAGGGAGCTTACTTCTAGGCTTAAGACGGGTTCGGAGTAATATTAATCCCATTGGGGTTGAGAACTTTCTTTTTTCAATAGTAAACTTGATTCATTTCCTAATTAAAGTAGCCTTTGACGGGGTGCTTAAATCCGTCCGAAAGTCGCTGTCTGAATTCATAACAAGTATCTGGGTGCCCGGTTAAGCCCGCCTGTGCAATTTCTATCCTACTGTACTAAGTTTAAGGTCCGTGAGCCATGGGTAAAAGTTTGAACCCGTCCTGCTGATAATAGCCTAATAAGCAGAAATACCGTGGCGGGAACGTAAGAAATGCAACATAGGAAAAAATAGTGGGCCAATAATATATTGCCCTTAAATATCTTATGAGCAGTTGTCCTTGCCGCATAATGCCCTCCACAAAGTCCACTGTGCAACTCCTCCATGAGTCTCTTTGCTTCAACTTCATCAACAGACCTGATAATGAATCCCTTTGGATTCCTCCAACCCAAACCTTCTTGAATCAAACAATATTTTGCAGCCCTCAGTCTCAGAGCTCTCTTCCTTTAATCTGCCAGATGATCAGGACATGATAAATTATTCAGGTAGAAAACAATATCTTTATACCACTCATGATGTTGAAGATCTTCAATAACCGCTAAAGCCATCTCTGGACCTTTTTAATCTCCCATGTTCAGGGCCTTTTATTTCCCTCCATCAACATTCTAGCTAGCCCCTGACCTCTCACTAGTTTGTTTGGCCTTATCTCCAGATCATATTCCTGTATTCGTGATATCCATTTTACTCTTTTTCACAAAAAATCCTGCTGCGACAATATATCCTTTACAGCTGCATGAGGAACATAAGCAATTATTCGAGAGTATCCTGCATATCCTCGGAAGTGTTTCAAGGCTTGGACCAAAGCATAAGCTTGCTTTTCATTAGCTGTCATTTCATTCTGCTTCTCTTAAATTATCTTAGACTTTTACTCTTGAATGCTATTGGTTGCTCAAAATTATGCTTATTAATGCTGTAACAACACCCCAACAATCTATCTTCTGAAGCAAAAGATAAAATTTGAAATTCCTTAAAATAATTGGGACTTACCAACACAGGCGCTGTCGCAATAGCTTCTTTAATTCGATGGAAGGCTCACCTCCTTTCATTGCTCCAACTAAAAACACTGTCCTTCCTAAGCATTTATGAAAGGGGCTTAGTTCTTTTTGCAAAGTTTTTATGGGTGTTACCGGGGAATAAAGTTGATTCATCTAAAGAAAGACTGCACGACCTGCTTACTTGCGAGCAAAGGCACTGGTTGAATGCCGCGAATCCTCTTTGGATCGATCTTGATTCCTTCCTTATAACAAAGTGACCCAGAATCTTTCCTTCATCCACTCAAAACACCGATTTATTGGGATTCTCTTATATACCATATTTCCTGCACCTCTCAAAGACTTGCCTGATATGATGGACATGCGCGCTCCTTTCTTTGGATAAAACTTTCATATCATCTTGCTCGATGATCTTTCCCGTAATATCCTTAAACGCAAAGTCCATTGCCCTCTGAAATGTAGATCCTGCATTGAGTAAACCGAAGGGCATTCTGAGATACTCGAATGTTCCCCAAGGTGTGGTGAAAGTTGTCTTATGCTGATCCTCTTTCTTAACTCTTATTTGATTGTAACCTGAGAAACCGTCCAGCATCGGCATCATGCCCGACCCTGTTACTGTTACCTTTTGTAATAGATGTTCCATGTTGGGCAAAGGATAATTATAGAAATATGATTTGGAGATCACCATTCGATCACAAAATGAAAAGCATAATTACATATATAAAGAATTACCCACAACGAAGGAGCCAGTAGTTTGAAACAATTGGCCAAATAATTCAATGAAATCCACCGTTCCTAGTCATATCCAGCCCCAACCCTTGGCTATGGTTCTTACGTTAAAAGGTAGCGAGTGGAGGGAAAGGGACCTGAACGAACACCTTCTATTGACCTTAAACTAGCTAGCTCGAGGTGGGAAAACTTCTATATTACACTCCGGCGAAATAAGATCACTCTTTCTCCTTTGGCAGTCCACTCTCCAATAAATTAGTCAATCCCAGCGAATCCGGATCAACTATTTACTCCCACCCCTTAACCATCTTTTATAATAAGACCCAAGACAAGGAGCATGTTGCTCAAATCGAAACGGGTGGGAGCAGGTCCACTATATATATCCCCGGTGGATGGGCGGGCACCCAGGGCGCTCTAATAATATTATTCCCATAAAAGCTTTTTCCTGATAGCGTAACAAAGTGTTTATTCGGTTCCTTCCTTGCATTCGTTGTTTGTTCTCCAGTTCCTTCCTTTCTCGCTACTAGTGGAATGGTGTACGCGCATCGACACTCAACTCAATGCTCAATTCAATTGCAGGCCGCGTGGTTTTAGAAAAATAGAAATTTTTTCTTCTTGGTAAATCAAATAACCAAGGAATCTTGCTTGAAAACAGCAGGCAGGGGTTTCTCTCGCACGTACAAGAATGGTTAGTAGATTGGACAGGTAGGGTGGGATGAATAACTACCAATGCAATAGGAGAGGAATCTCGGGAAGGACCGGGCATGAAAATTGAGCGGGGGGGTTAGATAAAAGGGGGCTATTGAAGTTCCTCCCTGGACTTGTCTGGAGCTATATGTCTCACTATGCGGTAACCTCGCTAATGTTGGCTTTAGTATTAACTCGTATCATTATGGAATACTGTTTTGCTGCATGCATCTCTGCCCGGTATTGGTATCTCGGCAAGAAGGGCAAGTTGGAGATCTCGGCGAAAAAAGAAGATCCAGACCACGATGATATTATTATTATAATAATAACGGGTTTCACCCACCCCTCATTTATTAGTTCTGTTAGGTTCTTAGTAGCAGCCGGCGACCTCCGTTTTTTATTCTGCTTTACATAGCTTCTCACAAGGTCTCCTTGATAGTTGGAAGTTCTTCAGGAGTATGAAGAGCTGGAGGACTTTGTACCATCCATTCCAGTGTGGTTGGATTATGCTCAACAGCCCGGGGACTTGGAGCACATCTTTTGTTGTTTCCACCGCCTAAAGTGATTGTTACGACCACGAAGAAACGACGAATCCCAACTACGGATACATAAGGGCCGAAACTGCTAAGGGCATTCCATCCAGCGTAAGCATCTGGATAATCTGGAATGCGACGTGGCATACCCGAAAGCCCCAAGAAATGCATGGGAAAGAAGGTCAAATTAACCCCCGAAAAAAGTGATCCAAAAATGGATTTGACCTAAAGTTTCAGGGTATGTTCGACCAGAAATTTTACCCACCCAGAAGTAAAATCCTGCAAATAAAGCAAAAACGGCTCCCATAGAAAGTACATAATGGAAATGTGCAACCACATAATAAGTATCATGCAGAGCAATGTCTAGCCCAGAATTTGCCAGGACTATTCCAGTGAGTCCTCCTATGGTGAACAGAAAAATGAATCCTACAGCAAATAACATGGGTGTTTTGTATCGTATCGAACCTCCCCACATGGTAGCGATCCAACTAAAGATTTTGATTCCAGTAGGGACAGCTATGATCATGGTAGCTGCGGTAAAGTAAGCACGCGTATCAACGTCTAAGCCCACAGTAAACATATGATGAGCCCAAACAAGAAATCCAAGAACACCAATACTGATCATGGCATAAACCATGCCTAGATACCCGAATACTGGTTTTCCCCGAAAAAGTCGATACGATATGACTAATGATACCGAATCCAGGCAGAATGAGAATATACACCTCTGGATGACCGAAGAACCAAAAGAGATGCTGGTATAATATTGGGTCCTCCCCCCTCCAGCAGGATCGAAAAAGGTTGTATTAAAGCTTCGATCGGTTAATAACATGGTAATTGCCCCTGCCAGTACCGGAAGTGATAATAAGAGTAGGAATGCTGTAACTAGAACGGACCACACAAATAGGGGTAATCTATGCATAGTCATTCCAGGCCCGCGCATGTTGAAGATAGTAGTTATGAAATTGATAGCACCTGAAATGGATGAAACACCTGATAGATGAAGACTAAAAATCGCTAGATCAGCAGCTCCTCCGGAATGACTGGTAATACCACTTAGGGGCGGATAGACCGTCCACCCAGTTCCGCTACCCACTTCTACCAAGGCTGAGCTTAATAAGAGCAACAGTGAAGGTGGCAACAACCAGAATGAAATATTATTCAATCGTGGAAATGCCATGTCAGGTGCACCTATAAGAATCGGAACGAACCAATTACCAGATCCACCTATTACCGCCGGCATAACCATAAAAAAGATCATTAGAAAAGCGTGAGCCGTTATTAACACATTATAAAGTTGATGATTCCCACCAAGAATTTGATCGCCGGGTTGTGCTAATTCCATACGAATTAGTACTGAGAAGCATGTGCCCATCACTCCAGCAATGGCACCGAAGATTAAATATGGAGTCCCTATATCCTTGTGGTTAGTGGGGAACAGCCATCGAACCAAATTTGTCATAAGATTCTAATTATTTCGTTTCATTCCTTATCAGAGAGGGGGCCGGCCCCTTAGGAGCGGGGCGGCGGCTGATGCTATTATTTTAGCATAAAACTACCAGATTTTCTTTAACTAACAAATATCATTAGCATTGTCATTGTATTATAGAGCAATTATGTTACCTTTCCTTGTCCTCCTACGTCGAACAAGCCTTTCCTTTCGAATGCTGAAAAGCAGTTTCCATTCATTATTTATATATGTAATTATGCTAGATTCGGTATGGAAGAAAACTGGAATAAAACTAGATTCGGTGTGAGTCGTATTCCAGTAATTATTTATATATGTAATAACACTAGATTCGGTGTGAGTCGAGGTACGTAGTCGCTTGTCCGCTGAGGGCAAAGGCTGAACGCGTAGTAGCTCAGTAGTTCGACTAACGCTGGTGACCTATTCGCCGTAGGAATAATATTGGAGCGGCGCGTTTAACTGATTAACTTCGCGTTTGTCCCGTTGACTCTAGCTGTATCCGTAGTTCATTATTTATATATGTAATTACGCAAGCACTCGGTATGGAAGAAAACTGGAATAAAACTAGATTCGGTGTGAGTCGTATTCCATTCATTATTTATATATGATTATGCTAGTGGATTTTGATCTCGAAATGATCACTTAACTATATATATTTATTAGGCGAGAACCATTCTTTATATATGTAATTATGCTAGATTCGGTATTCGTTGTTTTCCAGTCATTCTTTATATATGTAATAACACTAGATTCAGTGTGAGTCGTCCTCCATTCCGTATGCTTTCACTGAGGAGATGTGGGTGATTCACAGATGCATTCGCTGTGTCTTGGCTCTAGGTAAGTTCCAAGTTCATTATATATGTAATTACGCTTTAGCAAGAGATGCCTCATAACCCCATAGCCGTAAGCAGCATAGGTAGCAGCACCTGGGGCAGCAGGAGCAAAAGCTTAGGCAGTTTAGGTCAAAAACCCTTCTAAGTCCATGAACCCATAAGTTAGTTTTTAATTGCTGGGGTCCGGTGAACGGGGACTTCTTCTCCTCTCGGCCAGCGATGTGGTCCTTATCTCGTCTGGGGGAAACTTGGAATGACGGAGTTTTGGGATATGCTCTCGTAAGTAACCAACATGCCTTCTACTTCCTGCCTCTAGCCGAGTAGCCCACCCAGTGGAGTAGCCCCTGCGAACCCTGTGAAGCCTGCTCCATCCATGGATTATTCCCCTTCGAGTAGTTTATCTCCCTGTGATTAGGCCCGTTGAGTATTTACTGTGAGTATCTGTAGTAACTGCGTTTCATATTGTAAAGTGAAGGGTTAATGGGGAAAGCGGGAATGGGTGAACAGCAATAGCAGAAAGAAAATAAAGAACAGCATGGGTGAACGGAAAGTGGTCAAGCGGATTGAATGGGGCATCCTATCTGGAGATGGAGACTTTAAATTGGGAAAGATGGGTACGCGAGATTAGCTGTCGATGGTAGATTTCTATATGAGCCCTCGCTCGAAGGGGATATTGAAAGCCGGTTCTCTCTCGTGGGGCCTTATCCTATTGCCAGCAGAGGAAGCCTTCAACCTTAAACCCTTTTACATTCAACCAGAAACATCCTCTCACCTTCCTCTCATCTTTACCCATTCACCCGGAGGAGCCAAGCCAAGTGGCTTCTGGTCATTGTTGAAATGAGACTTCTAATTGAGTGCGACTCTCTTCCATTGTCAGAATAAATTAGATTGAGAATTGTGTCCCCTGAGCGGAAAAGCGAAGAAGCTATAGGTTGTGTCTATTATTTGAAAGAGAGAGTGAAAGTCTAAGGTAGAGTAAGTTCCATAACTACTAGCCTTACGGTTGTCTATAGCCATAGTACTAGCCTGACATACACTTGCTTAAGTCTCCATCCATAAGGTTAAGGTCCATAAAGAGAAATTAGCTTTATTTCAACCTTTCTCTAACCCTCTGAGTTTCAATCGTCCGTTCAACTGTTCAAGAAAGAGTCCAACTAGTTTATTAGCCTTTGCCTTAGCTGAGCTAAGCATGGCTCTCTCTTTAGTGCACCTACCGGAATGCGATTATTTATTATAACGACTCTAGTTCCCATGGTGTCTAAGTTCTCAATAGAACGACTACTATCTCTAGTGCTTTAGCTTGAGTTCAGAAGCTAACTCCTAGCTCTACTCTCTGTGCTTAGCCTCTATGTAGTGCGGGACTCTAGTGCGATACAGTGAAATCAGACTCTTCTCTCTCCCCTTTCTCTTAACCCTTTCTATAATGCTTCTCTTCACCTCTTGAGTCCAACTCTGAGGTCTAAGTGCCCACCCAACCCAAGTCCTCCCTCCCTTCCAATCTCAAAGTTAAGATACATAGGCCGGTAATATAAAGGTTGGTAAAGAGAAAGGTAGAGTTGGTAGCAATAGGTCGTAACACTACACAACCATTAATCCAGTGGGCATCTAAAGAGAGTAGCACTGCTGTAAGAATTCATAATCAATAGTATCCGGCCGGGATTCGCCTGGCCCAACAAGAGGCACGATAGTGCTGTACCCACTAAGCATGAATTCAGCAAGAAGTGTGGGATCAGTAAGTTGGGTAAGGTCTATAGGTTGGTAAAGAGCAAAGGTGGGTTGGTTAATGCAAATAGGGTAAGGTGCGCTAGCAAAGTGAAAAAAGTGTCTAAGCAAGCCCGTCCAATCTCAGTAGACTGTAGTAAAAAGGCAGTTCCAACGATCCAACGAAAGTTTGTTCTTTCCTGTGCCATCCACTTCCACTCATTGTGTAGGCATATAAAGTTCATAGCAATGTTGAAAAGTGCCCAAGGCTGGCACCTTCCTCCTTCCATCCATCCCATCCATCCCAACGATCCGAGCAAAGCCAGCCAGCTCGGAAGCAAGCAAGCCACGAGGTCTCCAGTTTGCCTTACAAAAAATAAACAGCTCGGAAGCTCCGTTTCGTTTCTTTCCCGGTACATCAAAATTGAAGTAAGAGCTTTTATCAAGGGTCTAATTAAGGCAGGGCGGTTAGCGGGTTCGGCAGGTTCAGAGAGCTGAGAGGGTTGTTAGCAAGTAAGGCGACAAGACAAGGTGCTTTTCGGGTCCAGGATCAAACCTATTCTATGGCCATTTTAGCCCCCTTTAAACCCACTTTTTTACCTTTGATGATACCTACCAATACTTGGCTTTCAATACTTTGTTCCCACTCCGTGCCTCATATTTATGCCCTCCCTCAAAGAGCGAAGGGTTATACCTTTCCCGTAGCGATAAGGTTGTTATCCCTAAAATAGAGGAAAAAAGGGCAAGACTTATAATAACTCTCGGAAGTTTTAAGGGTGGAAAATTTGAAAGTGAAAGGGTGGGGTTTCTTTAACAACTATGAATTGGAGTCGGGAGCGAAGAGATAAAGAAATGGAATGGATAGTAGACGCCCCCACACTTCCTTTCCCCTTATATAGAAGGAGCTATAGATAGGTTCCTCGTATCCGCGATAAAAACCAGTTGCCAGGTAGGGAAGTAGGGTGGTGACAGAGAATAGATACACTGGTGAAAGTGCTGATGGGAGGAATTAAGCTATATTTTCCACCCAACTATAGTTTAAACCCCATGATTCTTGGATTCCCCAGTGAGTACGCTATGAGTTAGATACCTTTATTTCTTCTAAGCTCTATGGGTTTGGTTGCTTAATTATGCATAATTGGACCTACTGAGTCGCAGTGCATTACCGAGTTTAAAGAGATTAAACAGCTGGCCACTGAATCAGTTTGGGATTTTTATCAGCGGTTTAAGGTCTTGATGGATCAGGTGTCTTTCCAGATTCCAGATGCGCAGCATAAGGAGTGGTTCATTGCAGCGCTGTTACCTCACATTCGCTTACTACTGATGCAACAGAAGGTTGCATCGCAGCCAGAGGCCTTGGAGATTGCAATGAAGTTAGAAGCATCCCCGGTAGGAGAGACTGGTGTGGGGATGGCTCAGATCCAGAATCAGTTAGCCAACTTGACATTACAGTTGCAAGACATTAGGAAAGGAAAATCAAAATGCGAAGAGGTATGGTGCACTAAGTGTAAATCAGAAGGTCATCATAAGGATCAGTGCCCGGTGTTTCAAGAATATATAGCTACTGGAGCACCGAACCCTTTGAATCATGGAGGTGGAGTCTGGTGTGATATCTGCAGGACTAGAGGACATCGACCATAAGAGTGTTATCTGTTGCAGAAATAAATGAACGCCCCTTGCTCTCCCAACGTAAAGCAAGCCTTCCCCTAAAAATTGATTTTGTACTTTTTGCAAGTCTGTAGGGCATGACGATAAGCACTGTAGAGCTTATGACTTTATGAAGGAAAGAACAGCTGATGCATAAAGAATGCAGGGAGAAGCACAGAATGGGGAAGGGAGTGCGCAGTTTAATAACCAAGCAGGTGGCTACAATCAGGGACGAGGAGGATTCAGAGGACGAGGAAGAGGAGGATTCAGAGGACGAGGAAGAGGAGGATTTGGTCGAGGAAGAGGGGGTTAGGTACGAACCCGCTCGACCGTATGGGAGAGGACATATTATCTGTTATAATTGTGGTCAGCCTGGTCATTTAGCTAGAGATTGTCAGAATCCTTGCTTTATATGTGGGTATTTTAATGTTTTTGATCACCCTATTCAAGACTGTCCAAAACTGATGGCCAAAATGCAGGAGAAGAGAAACCAGAATGGAAACTAGAATGTACATAAGATATCTGCAGAAAGGATACCAGAACAGCCTAAGGTCGCAGTAGTTACACGGGGAGGAGCTGCGACGGGGGATGACATAATTACTTTAGGAAGGCAGCAAGAGGATGCTTGGATCAGGAAAGCAGTAGGTCGGGCACCAGCATTTAATCCTCAAAAGGAGAAGGATACCTACCTTGAAGCAGGAAGATAATTTGCAGACCCTGGAGCTTCGGCATCCAGAACTCCAGTGCATGGTCATATTCCTGTATATGACATGCCTCCTCTGTTTTATCTTACAGAGTCCAAGAGACTAGCAAGCAAGGTAAGTACTCTGAAGACTCTCTTACAGAGCTGTATGACTTTATTAAGAGATGAAAGGGCACTAGGATAATTACATAACCTTTTGGAGCAGTTAGATAAAAAGAAAGTAGAGCCTGTCGCAGATAGGACTATTAATCAGTTACAGCATAGAAAGAGAACAGGACGGGAACTGCGACTAAGTGCACAAATTGGAAACTACGACATGGACTATATCATTCTGGATCTAGGCTCAGATGTTAATGTACTCACTAAGCAGACATGGGAGCAGATGGGGAAGCCTATACTGGTATGGTCACCGGTTCAGTTAAGGCTAGCTAATCAGCAGAAAATTGTTACCTTTGGCAGACTAGTAGGAATAACTGTTGATGTGGAGGGGGTGTGCACTACCGCAGACTTTGAAGTTATTGAGATTATAGATGAATCCAACCCCTATCCAGCACTACTTGGGATTGAATGGGCCTTTTATAATAAGGCTATCATTAATATGAAAAAGAGATATATGACATTTGAGGATGGATAAATCAGAGTGATTGCACCTTTGGACCCTGCATAAGGTAGAAGATATGTAAAACCTGTTAGAGAAGAATATGGTGGTCAAGAATTAGAAAATATATACAAGATTACTTCGAGACAGGATGACTACATCAATCCTACAGCAGATGGTACTTTAAGCTGGAGAAGTATTAGTTCTTGCACCTCAGATTCAGAAGAGGGATTGGAGAACTGGCAGAATAGGATGCATGAGGTATCTATGAGGAGGTGTGCTCGAGTTACCAAATCACTGCGCTGGATTGGGACTGAGGTATGTGATTTACCAATTTGTGATGGAGTAAAGGACTTAGAAACTTTTATCTCAAAGTTTGAAGTACGAGTGCCAGAGCAGCAGATACTATTAGCATTGGAAGTAGCGCTTAAAGCTACTCCAGCAAGATGGTGGGTAACCCATAAATAAAATATAGTAGACTGGTCGCAGTGTAAAAGACTGTTGCAAATTAGATTCACTTAAGAAAGTAAGTATGTTTCAGTTACCTATAATGGATTAACTTGCCCTGTGAAACATTTAATGGCATGCGCTGCTATATGGAGTTCTGTGCCTGAGCAAGAATGGGTGCATATGTTTGTTCATACTTTGGACACAGTCCCTAAGAACTGGTATACAGCATTAGAACTGCGATGCGGAACATAAAATTGGAAGGAAATGACAGATAAGTTTCAAGCTACTTTCAGTTTTTAAGATGAACATCCTACTGTCGATGCAGCTCTGCGAATCATTAAGGATAATATTTTTATGGAAGTACCAGAACCCCATCATACTAGGTCGGATTGGGCTACGACACTAGAACAGGCATTAGAGTGCTACAATATAACAGAGGACGAGGAGGATAACCCAAGAGACATTGACATTCCAGAAACAGAAGGATATCGTGCAGTAGAGGGACCTGAGTTAGAATCTGCTGATATTACACAGCCGTTGAAGACAAGAAAGGTAAATATTGGTTCAGAAGAGAATCCAAAGTTTGCCAATATTGGGGATTACTGGGATGAAGAGACTGTAGGGAAGATTACTGAATTACTACATGAGTACCAAGATTTGTTTCCTACGAAATTCAAAAAGATGAAGGGGATTGCAGGATATTTAGGAGAAATGAAAATTCCCTTGAAGCCTGGTGCGAAGCCTGTTAAGCAGAGACCGTACAGATGGAATCCCAGGTACAAAGAGAAAGTGAAAGCTTCAATTTATAGGATGCTGGATGCAGGAATCATCGAACCTATTGAAGAATCAGAGTGGATTAGTCCTATGGTAGTACAGGATAAGAAGACTGGAGACATCAGGATTTGTGTTGACCTGAGGAAGCTGAATGATGCCTGTTTACATGACCCTTTCCCTACTCCCTTTACAGATGAGGTACTTTATAATGTTGGAACACAAGAAGTTTATTCATTCACTGATGGATTTTCAGGTTATCATCAGATTCTAATTGCTAAGGAAGATCGACACAAGACTACCTTTGCGACAGAATGGGGTTGTTATCAGTATACAGTGATGCCCTTCGGATTTCAGAATGCCCCTGCCATATTTTATAGAGTGGTTGTAGCAGCATTCAAATAATTTCTTCATAAGTTCCTAGAAGTATACTTTGATGATTGGACTGTTTTTGGGCTTTTCAAACAGCATATTGAGAGTTTAAGGCTTATGTTGGATAAATATAGGCAGTAATAAATATAGGCAGTATCAGATTTCTTTCAATTTGAAGAAATGCATTTTTTGTGCACCCTTTGGTATACTGTTGGTACATGTGGTATCTAAGCAGGGTTTACTTATGGATCCTGCCAAAATAGCTATTATTGTAAACTTACCACCCCCTACATCAGTGCGACAGTTGAAAGCAACACTAGGACATACAGGGTATTATAGGAAGTTCCTTAAAGGATATGCACAGATTACGGCACCTATGGATAAGTTGCTGAAGAAGGACACTAAGTTCCAATGGAATGAAGAATGCCAGCAGAGCTTAGATACACTAAAGGAGAAGATGGTAACTGCGCCAATTCTGGTTTTTCCAGATTGGAAGAAGGAATTTCATGTGCATGTTGATACTTCATCCATTGCTTTGGGAGCAGTTTTAGCACAGCCTGGAGAAGGAGACATAGATAATCCCATTGCATTTGCAAGTAGGAAGTTATCAGCAGCTAAAAGGAATTACACTATTACAGAAAGGGAAGGTTTAGCCCTGCAGTAATTTTTTCCCCCATCTGGGGTAAAGAACTCGCTTTTCTCTATAGGAAAAGAAATTCTTTAAGGCATTTCAGGTTATTCCTTCCTTACCATCCAATCAGGCGGGTGGAAAGATAATGAGGCTTAGGCGAAGCGGGTGGGTCGATATTGGTAACAGTTAAGAGGCTAGTAGGCAGAGTACTAGCAAAAGTCTAAGCGTGTCCCAACCAAGTAAGTCTGCTAATGGCTTTTCACTAGCCAATTGCCACTCGAGACTAGGTCAGATAGGTTTGACCGTTCTTTACGATTCATACGGCACGAGGAACAGGATACAGAATATGGGCCCACCAAACGGAGTATCCATCAATCATTCCTATCTTTATGGAAATTACATATATAAGGACTTAAAATGGATGAGTTAGCGTGGTATTCCTCATCAACGTAAGGCCAATGTATGGCTACTGTGGTTCTGTGTTTTGAGACCACTTCCTTCCGGTCGTGCTGCTTGAAGCACTCTTCACGGAACCTCTATTCATCTATGGCTCTTGCTTCCATTAGCGCATAGACAGAGTTTTACAAGCGTATGTTCCTCTAAAGATAGTATAGGCATGACAACCTTTCTTTTTTCCTCTTGACCAGTACTTTGTTAAAGTCGAACTGGATGGCCTTATATGCGATCTCTTGGATTAACAGTATGTCTGGGACATGCTTTGCAAGGTGTGAAGTGCTTTCGTTTCCTCATATATTCTGATGTAGGTTTCCTTTTTTTATATTTACTAGTCTCCCATGGTGTCCCCCGCCGATCCAGCCAGCTGTTATAACAAGAGCGGGACCAGAGCTAGTAAGGTAGTACCAGGTATTCCCTAGTTCTGAATCTTCGGATCTAACTTTTGTCTATTTCACAATATATACTAAATATAAATCTGTCAAAAGTAACTAAATCCATAACTAAATCCCTCCCTGGGCGGTGGGTTCAGCAGGGCATGGAGCCTAGCAAGGGTTATTTGGCTTATCGTTCAGCAGGTTCTTACGTTATAGTTAGTTCAGCAGGTTCCTACGTGAATTCAGCAGTAAAAGTCCTTAATTCCGGGGTATTCGGCTATTGTGAGTTGGGTGCTTACCGAGATCCATCCCCGCTGGCGGCAAATACTAAATATTCTAGGGTGGTCCCCCTGCCTTTTCCTCTAAGGTGTGTTAGCGTAAAAAGAAATTACCTTTAGCTCAGTTCAAAGATGCTGGCTCCCACGCCCCTAAGATTGTTCGGATAAACTGTTTAAGACTTGTTCGACGTAGGAGGACAAGGGGAGTTTATTAGAGAATTGACTCTATAACTCCGGGATAACCTTATAGCTGCAATGGGAAATAAGGGTACTTTCCTTGGGCTGATGTCACCCGGACCTCGTTCTAGTTGTTGCGCCGGTAAGCCTTCATCCCGTGCTAGTTCGTGGGCTGCGAAGCAGCTCTTAACCGTGACTCGTGTTGGCTGGCTGCATCCTCGCTAGCGGGTTGTTAAGCGGAGCAAACTGTATGAGAAGAGTTGGGCTTATTTATAACCTTACCGAGCTAGCTGGCTGTTTAGGGCATTTTCAAGGGTAAGCCATAAGATTGGTGAAGCAGATGGGTAGGTAGTTGGTAACAGTAAAGTGAAAGGTTGTTTGGTAGGGGAAAGGTGAAAGAATATATCATTTGATACCTGAACACGCTACAGAACGACGTTTTCTTTACTCACTTTTCTATTTTTAGATTATCCCTTCCACCCGAAAGCTTGTCTTCCTGGCCTGTGAACTCTTTTATGATTCCGAGCGACCCATTCACCGTTTTGTTTTTGTTGATCGAACCCTCCCTCTGTTTGCTTGGTTGGGTGGGATAACCCCAATTTATTCACGGTCTCATTTATTTATCATTCATGAGCCCAGCTGGCAACAATATGGGCAGGCCACCCTTTAACCAGTGAATTTCCCATCAACAAGACTAGGCTCTCATGTTCGTGACCGGATAGACAGGTGCTAAGTGGAACAGTCGGGGCCTTATATCTGTTAAGCACTCTATACGCCACCCTTGCACAAGGTCCTTTTCACTTCCCAATTTCCCATCTTGACTATGCCATCTTTGCTTTCTGATTACCACTTTAAGGCCAGGTTTAGAGAACTTAAAAAGTGCATCCAGAGCGAACAGCATGGCCACAACTATCAAATAAGAAAATAAAAATCGATTTTATTAGCTGTTTCAAGCAGCTGCTCCGAATTTGCTCCGAAGTATCAGTGTTTCGGAGATATTCTTTTCCTAATTTGCCCCGAAGTTGCCACTCCGTGCCTTGGAAAATAGTAATTCCAGATAAATGCAGGTGGATCAACAACTGGATATGGTATTAAGCAGAAGAATCAACTGCTCTTTACTGCTCAGTCAACGTAAGAAGCTAATAACAAGACTGTGTGACTAATAGGGATTTTATAGTGATGGTTCAACGTGTGGGGCAGTAAAAGAAGGGTAAGAAAGCCCCCCGATAAGAAAGAGAAGGCATATGGTGAGTGACGGTTCGCATATGGCAGACAGTTAGTGACGCTAAGGGATAAACTCATCCAACAACAAATCTGGTGCTTCTAAGGGATCATTCCCGACTCTCCCCAGGTGGATTCATCAAGTAAAGATAGTGCTCTAAGCGCCTCATTCATCCAAGCCGGTTAGTAAACACATAAGCTAAGAGGAGGGAAAGATTGTTTCATGTCATCAAAGCCATCCATCCACGTATTCCGCCTGGTTGGTTCTCTAGCTGCTGTACCGTACGTATGTCCCTACTAAGAATCCTAAAGGCAAGTATGACATCTCCTAGCAGTCAGAAGCCCATGCATTCAACGGCTCTGATGGACCAATCATTAATCCACCCACCCATTCCATCTGGGAGTTCCACGATATCTGTTAAAGGTCAACCACCTGCCCTATTGGCTACTTGACCGACCCCATCCATCTGGTGCTTCTAATCGAAGGTCTAATAGCATTCCTGACTAACAAAGCACTTCATTCCAAGTGGTGTCTAGTTCTTACAGGTCTAGGTCTCTAGGTGGGGCAGGTAGTTTAGTAAACACTTCAGTAAGGTCTAAGGGTAAGAACGTTGGTTTCAAATACCATCCATGTCATCATGCCATGCCGGGTCTAAGCAGTACCTTTCATTAATCCAAGTGGTCTAGGGCTAAAAAGCCTAGCTCTTTAGGTGATAGATTTTATGTACATCAAAGGTAAGACAAAGATAAACCATACAAACTAAGCATTCTTTAAGCAAGTGTGAGCATCTTTATTTCTCCTGGCAATGTCTGAAGCCCGCGTCCAGCTTTCTTTCTCTCTGGATCCCATCCCGTCCTCCGATGCAGTAAGTCTAGGCAGTAAGTATTATTTAGGAACAGGGTTAGTGGTAAGAATAAATAAAGAAGGTAAAAGTAGGTAGCCAGTAAAGATTGTAAGTGCTGAACCCCATCCAATAATCCGATATCTGATCTAATAAGTTATGGTTGATAATTCATCCCATCATCCGGTTGACCTTTTTAACAATTATAATGCTGGATGGGATGGAGGCCCCAACAACCTTTTGCTTCAGCTCAGGCAAGAATTGTTGTAACAACACTATTAAGCCGGGGGAACGAACTAGCTTATCACCCGGTCAGGTTAGACAGACAGATACTAGTTAGGAATTTGAACCCACTGGCTAGGAAAGGAATATAAGACCTACCCGTATCTTAGTTAATGCCTGAACCTTATAGTTAGTTAGAGTTAGTTACCCACCAGAAGACCTAGATCTGTTAGCCAGTCCTGGCTTGACCACTTTAGAATTTCATCCCTTAGGAGGTACTTTTATTTACATTCTCTTATCAGCAGGACAGGATCACACCCCCTTACTATAGTTAGTTAGACCCAACACGTAGAACCTTCACGTAATACACCATGTCTTAGATTACCGAGTGATACAGCTTTCTTACTTCATACTTACTGAATTATTCTACCGGGTACTATCATCTTATGGGTACTACTATTTACCTTTCAGGACCGGATCACCTTACCCCTTACTTGATTATTCCCTTCTTTCCACCCTAGGAGCATGGATGGAGTTATGCCCCGGGCACCCATTACTTATCTTATAAGCACCAGATGATGGGATGGATCACCTTACCTTTTACTTTATTACAGCCTTCACCCTAGTCAACAGAGTTATGCCCAGTGAGTTAGTGAGTGATTCAGCCAGCCAGCTTACAGACAGTATTACTTACATACAGCGAGTGCACCATCAATAAAATGTATGTATCCACCGGAATACCTACACCTCTCTCTTACTGAATGAAGCGCTTAGCAGATATCGCTATCAACCCGAGCAGAATGGCATGGCTAGCATGAAACAACTTTACCCTTATCTTATTGCCTTCACCTAATAACCTATGGAGGGAGTGGTGCCCAACCCATTAACTCAACCAGGAATATCAGTAGCAGTAGAGTACAGCATCTATCTTCCTTTTTACCAACGCATCCACCTGAAGACCTAGCACCTGTTCAACCTAGACCACTTGGATGAATCTTAGGAAGGACTACTATAGTCGGGATGGTATGGCTTTCGCAATGAAATTATTCTGCGAGCATTGTCGATGAGACAATCCACGGATAAACCCTGTGTAAAGTGAGCTCGAGTGACAAATAAGCTGTCACGTCCGTCTCCTGAACCGGCTGACGATGCATCAAGATACCCTTATTCAGTTGGCCTTTCAACTCATTATAGGTCCTATCATCACTACGAGTCTCAATAGGAGCATCATTAGCTCGTTCTTTGAATGAGACAAACAAGGATTTCTTCTTTAGTTTAAAGCATTCAGACTTATCATGTCCTCTTTTCTTACAATATTGGAAAAATTTGCCTTTTTATTGGTGTAAAGAGATAATAAAAATAAGGATAATAATAATAATGATTGCTCGTAGTAGTAGGAGGTGTCAATTTTACGAAGGTGCTTGTGCTCTTGTTGAACGATGAGGAACATTGCTGGACTCGGTGCTTATCAGAAAGCTTTTCTTTGGCCAACTGAGCGAGATTGAAGGCGGCATCAAGAGTGGTTATATCAGTGAACTTAAGCTCTTTATATAATTGTTTATACAAACCACTTTGAAATTGAAGAATGAGCCTATCATCTTAATCAGAAATGTAAAGGAGGAGATGTAACCTGTTAATTGATGGATGATTCCTTCACAGGGATTTTTTACCATTTACGTAGTTGAAGCCACTTAACATTAATGTCCTGCTTGTAACTGGATGGATAGAATGCTAGAGTAAGGGCTCCAACCAGATTCGTCCACGTAGTGATGTTTTTCTTTTTGGCACGTTCCTGCAACCAAAAGCTTGGCAATCCCTGTCAGTGAGCTTTAATTTGGCAAATGGAACTTTGTCATCATCAGGAACTTTATTGTATTTGAACCAGGTGTCCATATAAAGAATCCAGCTATCGAGCACTTCAGGATTGCGTGATCCATCATAGATGGGCACCTCGCATTTCGCGCGCCGGACAGACGGCTTGTTATCAGAGATATTGTTAACCTTCTCGGCTAACGTGGCGGTAGTTGAACCACCCTTTCAGCAAGCGTCATCGTTGCCATGGCTCGTGTAGTTGTCGTCTTGGATGCAAGGAAAATAAAGAGCTATAATGACCCTTAGAACCTCCAAATGACTCACAAGTCTTTTATTTGACATCCTTAAATAAATTTTCATAAAATGGCAATGTGACCACTTCTTTAACCAATATACCCAACACCTTGCATAAGTCGTATAATACCCTCCAATGTTAATTATGAAAATCCCAAAGCTACCTATGAGATTACTATGCATGAAATATGGAGTGTCATAATAGAATTGTTTTTATGAAAAGAAGAGCCAAGGCTCAACATTAACCTTATCATATAAGAGAGAGCACAGTTATACCTTGAATGGAGGGTGATCGGTGTGAAAAAAATAATGACATGGAAACCCACGTTGACCACGTGCTGCTGGGATGGTGATCACGCACTAATCGCTTTGAGAAGAGGTTACAACCATAGATAAAACCCGGTCAGAGGAAACAAACGGTGCAACTGAAGGCCACTATTTTCCATATGCGGCCCTGGACCACGATCTGAGTGTAAGGCTGCAATTTACATCTGGAGGCCGAGCTGATGCGCGTACGGCGCGAGCCAAGAATTCAATACGGTGTAGATCAAAAAGAGAAAAACCTTTCTCAAGAGAGGACGGAGATAGTCTTTAACTTTGGAAACGCTTACAAAATTTGAATTGACTGCAGAGTGGAATGCCGGATCAATCAAAACACGCGCTGGGAGGATAGATCTCGACTAAGGCATGAGCTGTGGCACAAACAGATGCCAATCTGCAGAGTTAAACGTTGCACGCCAATCTCACATTACTTGTTGCATTCTGGAGGTAATCATGTTAACGCAGCCACACGCTCCAAGAACATCAGCTACAACATACAACTGGTAAGAGGCAAGCCTACGAAGGAGCCAACGCTGGTAGGAGAGTAATAACATATCAAAAGAGGCCACGTGTGGGTTGTTACAGACTGCGATTTCGCAGATCTGAGGCGCGTTATTTCCCTGGACAGACTCAGAGCAGAGCTGCGGAGCCTTCTCGCTGTGCTAAAGAAGGATGTGACCAATCCAAACCTCGGATGGAGTGGTGAAGAGAAGCGGATTTGCGTGTACTGGCGCGTCGGTCTGCAAGAGAGCCCCGGTTTGGATCTGAAGCGACAATCTGTTTATTTACAGCTTAAATCTGGCACTGATATTAAATCCAATAACTGGTCGATCATCCCCTTCGACGAATTTATATTTACGCACAGTGGCCACCTGGAATTTTACGTGAAAGAGACTTTAGCTACCACGGCAAATTGACAAAAATGTACATGGAAAGATATGTTTATATCTCGTTTAGCATCTAACGATAGCCTTAAATTCCCTTTGCACACAGGTCGCTTCAATCGAGGAGGCTGCGTGCTAGTTGATTTAAAGGAGAGGCAGATCTGTGGATAAAGTGCGAATATAAACGGATCGTTGGAGAGACAGATCGACGATAACAAGGTGGACAGCGTGGACAGCGAGCGTATTTCCCCAGATTGTGAGGTAGATCAAAAGCAGCAGACGGTATGTACAGACTGAGGACGTGAGCACCGGCCCAAACTTGCTTTTCAAGTCGTTTACTTTTTTCATTTTACCTTACCTGCCTAAACTTCTAAGTTCCCTGCCTCCCTCTACCGCTCTCTGTCCCGCCTAAGCTTCAATATAAATGTCTACGCATAAGGTCTCCATCTAAACCTAGCGCTGCTACCCCCTTACTTATTGGAAGGAATCACCTGAAATGTCATAATTTATCAAGTTGGCTCAAGAGAAATGCGAGTTTGAAACACCGGTGGAAATGGTATTGTTCCATAGGGGTAAGTGTAGGAACTTGTTCCGTCAATGTAAGTGAGGTGGTAACGTGTGTTCCGAAGCGGTAAGTGTCATGCAGGTAGGAACCATTGTTCTGTACGTTCAGTGCCATCCCGTAGGGTCCTTATCTGTTGGGTCTGGCAGTCAGGCTCTTCTGACTGTCTGTCTATGAGTGTCAATGAGTTTCAAGCAATGACTACCGGGATTGTCCATCAGCAACGAAAACAGGCTATGACTACTACCGACTATGTGTGGATTTAAGCTTTCTTTAGATCGCTAGCAATTCAATTTCTGGCTGGTCTTCTTTCACTTGCTATAGTGCAAATAGGCTTTCCAATAGATAGGGAGAGAATACGAGTCGCTCTCCCCAAGGGGAGAGAAGCAAACATGGTCAATAGTTCATCCCTGGTTGTTCAAATTAGCTTTCCTAATTGAAAGTTTAATGATAGGCTTTCCATTCAAAATGGGACCTTTCACTTGATCCATTCTATTAGATAGAAAGAAGAGATAGCCCGTCAGAAGAACCTTTGTGGCTGGCTAGAAACAGTTTCGCCTAGCACATAGGAGGTGGTGTTCCTAGAGACAATTGTCTAGCACATGAGGCAAGGAAAAGGAAATGGATGGCTTGCTTTTTCTATTTCCAACCCCGTGTTTAAGGCGGGCGGGATTCACGAAATGCCCCAGTCAATTATAAAAGTCCCCCGTTCAATCCATACCCAACAGAGGAGGAGAAGGCCCCTATGTTCCCACGGAGTAACTTTAAACACATACCACATCCACCCTACATAATAAGAAGCTATAAGAAGCTACGGGACGGAAGAAGTACGGGACCAAGTAAGGCACTGGAGGGTCTACGATAGACGCTAGTCGATGCAAAGTGTTTATCCAGGTAGTGATCCAAGTGTTTATGTTGATACAAGTCTCAATGCAATAGAGAAATTTTGGTATTATTTTAAGGTAGTCGATCCAAGAGTCGAGTCGTCAATACCAAGCCAGGTGGCTTGCTTCTTGAAATGGTGGGTTGATCCGGCGGATTGATTCTGAAAATGGTTTGAGCTGGTGGATTGGTCAATGGAACCACATCAAACCCTTTTCACTTTACTACAAGCTCGGCAAGGCTTCAAAGATCTACAAGAGGAGCAACCCATTAGATCGGGGAAGGAAAGACCTACCTGTGCGTACAGTTCAGGACAGATCTGGGCGGCAGGGAAGTAAGTTCGGCAGTGGGGGTTAAGGTAGGCAGTTTCCCTTCCAGTCTCTAATCCCATTCTATCCCATCCAGGGAAGGCCCGGTTCACAGAGGAGACTTAAAGGCCAGGTTCACAGAGGATGCGCAAGCAGGCGAGACCAAATAAGGTGGAGGGAGAGGATAATCTAGCATAGAATTCCTCAAAAATGTGTATCCATCCCGGGCTGAAGCCTGGAACAATAAGCTCTATGTGTTGGGGTAATGGCTAGCTTGTGGCTGTCTCAATTAGTAGTAATAAGTGAAGGTAATAAAAGTCCTAGCAAAAGTATTGTTCCCCCTCCCTGGGAGATAGGGTTAGTTGGGGAGTCCTAAGGTAAGAGCTAAGAAAGGTTCCGAAGGTTCCGGTCGTTTCAATGGTGGGGTATGGGCCCCACGCAACTCCTCTCCTCACTCTCTCGTGTTCGTTCTAAGGTAAGCTCATAAGTAAGGTAAGGCGTAACGTAAGGTACGCAAAGGCATTAATCGAGTAGTTGTGTCTCACTCAGGGCAGCACTAATAACTAACTAGGGTCGTTCGTTCTTTGAAAGGAAGCACTATATAAGGTGACTAAAATAGAAATCTATTTAGAGATGGATAGGCACTCCCCCTCCCCCTACCATCCCTTGCTCAGAAGGTAGGTATATATAAATACTCATAAGGAAACCATGCTCAGAAGGTTTATAGAGAAACCCCCTCCCGTTAGTACCTATGCCTTGGGAATATCCTTTAACCTATGCCTCATACCTACTACTTGGGGCCTTCCTTAAACTCAGCCTTGGGAACCTATGCCTCCGTGGTGGGAGACTAGCCTTCGGAACCTATGCACTATACCCTACAGCCTTTACCCTCCTGCGGATATAGACTTTGTAACCTATGCCTCATACCTCTTAACTTGCCTTCCTACCCTTGCCTTCCCACCGATACATGAAAGCCTTACCTTATGATGACTGATCCTCGCCTTAATACCCCTTGACTTCTCCTTTCAGAGTTCACTTGCAGTTCGTTCGCAGCCAGAACACAGTGAACGCTGGTCGAAGACATGGGCTTGCTTGCCACCAAATACAGAGCTTAGATGTAAAATCCCCGGAAAGCTTTTGATTGACGGCAAATATCTACTATGAGACCAATTTTATGAATATAAAGGGGAATGCCAGTTGCAACCAGAGTTCTGGAATCCGAGATACTATCCTCCCAGCGATGATCATCTATGTGAGGTTTATAGGTCGAGGGTATAGGGTATAGGGAAAAATGAAATTAATATAATAAAAAGAAATATATTTTAGTCTCCCCGATGAGGTCATCTTTCCTCGGACCCCCCTAATAAGGCGTTTTATTAAAATAATAATAGCGAATGCAAAGGTTTTCTGGAATCTGTCCAAGTGAACTGGTGTCTGCGCCTAATCTGTAGGCAATAAATAAATATATATTCTCCGGGGCATTACCCACCCTGCTTACGGGCGCTAACCTACGTAGCGTCATGTGTCAATTATCCTCAGTTGAATCATAAGTAACGCATCTTGATTTCCCTCCGAACCGTTCATTCAACGCTGTAAGTTGGGGGCATGACTCATGAGTAAAGGTAAATAGTGAAGGTTCTAAGTGTTGTACCCGGATTTCTGGCTTCAGCAAGTGTTGGGGGGAGAGATAAATCACAGGTAGGTTCCACTATGGCTTTATATGAACTGTGTAACGATGGGTGCAAGGGAGTTATCAATCCTCAAATTAGGTCCTTTTCCTCCTCCTAATTGACGAGAGGGAAGGACGTATGAAGGCTTACCTAAATATAAGGAGATATGAGGGCTAAAAAGAACCTAGATATGGTGATTCATGGTTAATAAGAGAGATGGCTATAGTCTATGGGTTATATGAAGTAAGGCTTTCTAGATCAGGCTTGGTTTGGCTGAGCTTCCATCTTGCACCGACGAAAGATCAAAATCAAATAGTGTCAACAAACTAAGTAACCGTGATCAAAGCGACTAACTGTATTCAGGCTATAAGGATCAACCCGACAAACGAAACAAGGCAAGCGATCTCGAACCGTATCCTCCCCAAATCCGGTATCTAGCGAAAGAACCAGGAGCATTTCACCTATTAAGTGTCCTCTGTTGGCACGGGCTCCTCGCTATCCTCCCGGTCTGGTGTTTTCAGAACCTATTAAGTGTCCTGCGGTACGGCTTCTCGCCATTGGCCCTCCCGGTGGTTCCTTCTTTTTATGAAAGCGAAAGGATTGGGTCGGATTTACAATCAAAAAAGATGATTTCAGAACGGGCGGAAACCCCCAGTACTTGATGAGTGGAACGATACGCAGAAATCTAAATAAGATATACAGCAATAACATACAATATTTCAAATAGAATAGGAGGGTATTACTAGCTATATAATTGAATACCTCTATTATTTCTTTTCTCTTTAATACGATAGAATAGTTATATTTATTACTTGATTGTGCGGGCTTCGCCCGGAGAAATAACTCCATACGCCCCAATAGAAGAGAATGAGCCTACGAACGAGATTACATCTTTCTTCTATTACGCTAGCGAGATTGAATATAATAGCTTGAACCTACGAGATCTAGTAGCTCTTTTTTATTACCCAACCAGGAGGCAAGGTGTAGCGATCAATCAACAATGAGGTTAGCAATTAACGTGTAACCATGGAGCTTTGGCTTTCATTGCCCAACCAGGAGGCAGGGTGGATCCAACCAACCATTCGCTAAAGCTCTTCCCAGGGAACGCTATGCTCTTATTTCTTTGCTCTTCGTTTGGGTGTTTTTTTCAGGGGGCCGGGGGTGGTTTCCTTTCTCTGTCTTCTTTTCAAGTAGGATTAACTTGCCTTAGGAAATAGGTTCTCGAGTTTTCACAGTATGTTTCCATTGAGCTCGCTTTCCGGGTATCGAGTTCAGGTAGTATTTGGAATAGGTATCGTATTAAAGTGTCTTTGTCTATTATTTTTGGAGCGTACCTTTTGAAAAGAAGTAATTTATTCCGGGTTGGCATCTCAGAATCAGAATTGGTGGTGTCTTCTTTAGCTTGTAGCTGCACTGCCGAGAGCTTGTAGCAAAGAGTATAGCTTGTATCATTGACAAGAACTTCTAGCCTGACCGAGGAGGTTGTAGCAAATACTGTGAGTCTGATGTATGATCCTCAACAGGTGTATTGTATGTAAGATGCATCGTCATTGCATGCATTCAAGGTAGGTACTCCTGTTCCGTAGGGGTAAGCCCCATCCCAGGGGAAGTTGTCCGTGGGAGCACCTCTTTAATGTGGGTACTAATCAATAAATAACTCTGCGTGGAAGCATAAGCCCCCTCTTTTACTTACTCCCTGTATGGCTTTAACGATGGCTCAACCTCCCTGCCTTCAACCTTTGAAAGCCGCCTTCTCTGTATGGCGCGTGTGATTCTAAACAGGTGAATCATATATAACAAGCTGTAGTAAACCTCGCTCTTGTTGTGAGGTATAGCAAACCCAGTCCCATCAAACCCAGCCCCAGTAAGTAGCTTTCGTACCTTTGTGTTCTGTCTCTATTGGTAAGGCTGCCAACAACGATCAAGCAAGCATTCATTTGTCCGTGCGTGGGACCGCCCCTATCTGCCGATGTGAGCAATCAATGCATTTACTATCCGGTGCCACTTCGCTGACTGGCATTTATTTCCTAGCGTGACTACAATAGCCCTCTTCCTCGACCTCGAAATATACCCTGGAGGAACCATAGCTCTCGAACTCTATACCTTGACCTCACTTACCGCTAAGGAACACACTTACCTCAAATGGAGGATTCATGGCAATGCCTTACTTATGATGCACCTGTGAAGGGTAAGACGTCTCATTGACAAACACCTGTGCTGCCGATGCCAGGGCTCTTTGACGCAATCCAGGTGGCGTCCATGCCGGTACTCGATCCAGGTGTTGAGGCACTCAATGACAGGTGGTCATTCACTCGATGGCACTAGCAGATCCAAGAGGTTATGCCCTTACTCAATGCCAAGAGTCGTCGATCCACTCAAGCCTGGTGCCGGCCCCAGACAGAGCTGGGCTAAGAGAATACACTTGGTGTGACTCTATTACGTCTGCTTCAATGATAATCGCACCTCTACGTTGGTTTAACTTTTTGCATCTCCACGTTTATACTACGTCCTTGCCATGAAAAGAGAAATAGTGCAATCTTAGTTCTAATTAGTTGATGCTGTTGATCCACTTGTCGATCGAGCCAGGTTGTGATGTGAGAACTTGGCTTTTACTCGGGCTGGGTCATTCTACTCGGACTTATCCGCTATGAAACTTGCACCTCTACGTTTCACTTGGACTCGCATGGATACATGTTATATATGAGCTCGCATAGATACATTGACAAAGTCCCTATATTTCAGAAGATTTCAGATTATCTCTCTATGAACAACTTCAATTTCCACTCCTTCCCCCGGGGAACTTGCACCCCAAAAGTGCAGCCTGGGCCGAAACGACACTGTCCTTTCTGAACCTATATCCCTGAGCTCCAGCGAGCAAGCAAGAAGCACGTAAGTAATGCAATCCCGCCGGTTCATCTCCCTCCAATCCCATTTCGTTTCATCTCCTAGCCATCCATCCAGCCTGCCGTTTCTTTCTTCGACCGGCCAGTAAGAGAATCTGTAATGATGCCGCCAGTAACGACTAGCAGTAGCGAGGGTCCCCGGTCCTCCCCCTCCCTAAAACGTCAAAGGATTGTCTGATGGCCCGTAAGTCTTCGTGGTTCGTTTTCCCAGGTCGAAAGGTCGAAGGTAGTAAGTTCAATCGGTATCAGGCGGGCGTCTAGGTCTCGATCGGCAGTAAGCAGCAAGGTCTTTCTCGATCGGCAGTAAGCAGCAAGGTCTTTGCAGTTGTCCGCCAGTCGGCAAGGTATATATAAGCGGTAAGTCGGGTGGTCGAAGGCAGGCAGCAATTCGAAGTAAGTCCAAGCAAGCTTTGTCCCATCGAATAGTGTGAACATCGTGAAATGGCATTCTTCATTCAATAAAACGCCACTTTCAAGTCCTTGCCCTCCCTTTGGTCAAGCAAGCCTTTCCAGTTGGGGGGAAAAAAGAAAGTGAAAAATAGCGTTTGCAGATAGCTAAAATGGAAATTTCAAAGTTTTCTCCCGTAACTGTCTCGTCCTTTCTCCTTCCTTCTCCCTATCCTGGTTCGCTGGCCTAATCCGACCCACTGCTACCCGTTCCTATCGTTGCTACCAGCGCAGACCCCCAGATCTTAGGCAGAAGCGCGCTCAATGTGTCTTTTAAGTGAATAGTTTTTACCTCTAAGCTGAAGCCCTCGTTATCCTGACCCTGCTTGATTGGAAGGAAATCACCTTTACTACATTAAATAAGCGAGTTGACTAATGGTGTAGTTGTAAGTGTAGTGGGCAGTAAGAAAGTAAGGGTCTTGGATAATCCCGGCCGGTAAGTCTTCTCTAGCAGTTCCCACAAAGCGCATTCACTCAGCGAGTAGGGCAGGTCTAGTTATTCAGGTGGGTAGGTTGTGTGGTACCAAGGGAAAGGGTCGGGGGTGAAAGGTCAAATAGATGCTACCCCCCAGGTCTTCCTGAATCCACGAACTTACACTGAGTTACTTATTACGGATGGGTCAATTCGCCCAAGACTTTTAGTAGCAGCTTCCTTTGCTCCCCCGATTCTGGCTGATGAAATGGCGGGACGGAGAGCCGGATGGAGAGATGGACAGGCTTATTACTGCCAGTAAATGCCCAGACAGCCATGCTTTTTTTATCGCACTTTTACTTTAGGAATCTTAGGAGGTATAGCACTATTACTATTTACTGCCTACTTGCCTTTAGACCGCTTAGTCAGTGGGTGGGGTTGGATCCTTCCTTGGGAACTGCCTGATTCTCTTCTATATACTGCCATCACTTAAGAAACACGCGGCTGAATACCTTCTGTCGTAACCTTCTTCTCTTGCTACCCATGCCTTCATTATCGCTGGATTACATAGCAGGCAGGGCGGCTGGATAGCGGTCATTACCGAACAAGGAGGCAAGTGTGAAACCGGCAGCACGCTTTTGCATAAAAGACCTATGGCGATTGATCCCGGCCAGCAGCTTAAGAGAAACAAGCAGATAGAACCCTTTTCTTTCACCTCACACGTACGTATACAACATCATCTGTCTGTTGGCCCGGCTCACTCACACTACGTCGGTTGGTTGTTTGTCCGCCAGAATGCCCACTAAGGAGGACCCTGAATGCTCCCTTTGGAAGGAAACAAGACTGCTACTTGGGAAGGTAAAAACCAGAACCTCATCATCAATAAAAGACGCCTGTGACCCTTGTTCTACTACCTCACTTAACACTAAGTGGAGACCCGGTGGTTTCAGCGTGGAGCTAGTGAAATTAGGAAGACCACGTATATATGCGCTTTAAACCTGCCCATTTGGAAGAGCAGCTACTAGGTAGGGGGAATACAGGTTTTTGCACCTGCCCCCGGCTCGGCCCCGGGCTGCACCTAGAGCGAGAGGAGGAGACCTGGGTTCAGCAGAGCCAGTTAGAGCCAGTTAGATAGAGATAGCAACATCTGAGATAGAGATAGAAACATCGTATATAAAGCAAACTTAGACATGGTTGTTCCAAGGTGTAGAGGCCAAGGTGTAGAGGCCAAGGTGTAGAGCCAACAAGGTAGAGCTAGTGGAATTAGATTCTAGGAGCAATGTCTCTATGCCGAAATCATATATTAACTTGTATATGTGGCAATTGAAAACTAGGTAGGTTCAACTCTTAGGTAGGTCTGGCTGCTATGACTAGGTCTTTACCAAGCGGAGTCTATGAACCCAGCAACAGCTCTGGCATTGGGGCACCTGCGACTACTAGCGGGACTTTAGGCAGGTGCAACGTCTCTATGCCGATATCATAAATAAACCAATTGAGATGGAACTGGTGGTTTCTTGGTCGGATCGGAATAGGTAGGTCTAGTAGGAGTAGCCTCCAGAGTAGTCCCAGGTCCAAGTGTAGATAGCAACATCATAAATTAATATGTTGTAGTAGGTCTGGTAGAGATGGCAACATCATATATGAACCACGTAGAGATGCGTAGTAGAAACGTAGATATGGCTGCGTAGCAGGTCTGCAGGTTGTAAGGTTGACTAGGTCTTATATCCTAGAGGCAAAGGAGAGGACACTAGAGCTAGCTCTTCTTAGCTTAGTTATACATGTAACATAATATATGACCACGTCACGTGATATGCAATATCGTATAGTAGTCCAAATGGAGTAGCTGCTGTAGATTGGATTGAACTCTAGGGCGGGAAGGCCCTTTGCACATTTCCCATGGAGAGCTCTGTGGAGACCACAGCCTCAGCGTCAGGACTTCTCTATGGCCATATCATATATTAACATTTGTAGAGTGGATATGCAGATCCAAGTGTAAACGTCTCCATGCGAAATACGGAGGACTGGGGCTAGTTGTATGATGCGAGATCCTCAATGAGATAAAATCGGTATGCCAGGACTTAGCAAGTTCAACCCCTGCCATAGTGCCAGGACGTAGCCGCCAGGGCTTATCCATCTACCATAGCATGGCCAGGCAGGAATTATCCATGCCAATTGAAACTAGCTCATAGTAGGTAGCATGGGCCAGCAGGACCACTTCTCCATGCGAGCCCAAGTGAAACCATATTTATGCCAATATTGTATATGAGCACTAGTAGAGATATAGTAGAGCCTCCGGAATCCCCAGGTCCAAATAGGCATAGGCCTTTAAAATGTAGAAATGCTAGTCCAGCAGTAGAGCTAGTAGAACTAGATTCAGTGGGATTAGAGTCTAGGAGCAACGTATATATGCGAGTTTATACTTGCTCATAATGTCTCCATATGTAAGTATAGAACGTAGAGCTAGTGGAATTAGATCCACCTCGGGGGAGCAAAAGTAGATATGGCAACATCGTGTAACAGGTAGAGTGGCTATGAAGATCCAAGTGCAGACGTAGATGCAAGTGAAAGTGTCAACGCCGGTTATATCATATATGAACCACGTGGAGAGACCATATGGATTGAAGGGCACGCGGGTTCATCATGGCAGGTAGAAATGCTGATATCATAGATGAACTAGTGGAGATCTATCTAGTAGGAGCTTCCAGAGTTTAAGCAGGTCCAACATAGGCCCAATATAATATAAGTGGAATTTAAGAGCCAGGTAGAGTAGATATGGCTACATCATATATGAACCACGTAGAGACCACTCAGAGTCGTAACCGAGAGCGGATTCTCTGAGACCCAGCAGCTCTGGCAACGGCAACCAGGCCTTAGTCGTGGATCATCTCCACACAGCATCAACTAGTCCGAACTCTCTAGGTTTCACTGGGACTGGCATTCTGGCTTTCACAAGGCTAGCAGAACATTGGTCAGCTGCTTCCACAGGTTAGGCAAATCCAAGTGCAGACGTATCTATCTACATCGTGTATCTACCCTGTATGGCATCAACTCTAGGTCTAGTAGGAGTCTCCAGACTAGAGTCCCAGCCCAGGTAAATAGGTATATTTCCAATTTCTCACAGTAGAGCTAGTGGAACTAGATTATAGGAGCCTAGTTTTCCGGGTATGCAATATCGTCTAGTAAAAGCTAGTTTACCAAGTGTGAAACGTACGTATAGATGCTAGTCCAAGTGCAAATGTCTCTATGACACCATCATATGTTGAAAACTAGGAGACTAGAAGTGACTCTTAGGCCGGAGACCCCGGTTACAGCAGAGCCAGGTATATATGGTGACATCGTAGCATGATCCAAGCTGATCGGTCCCAGGAGCCCAGTAAAATATGGAATTAGGAGGACCAACTAGATATGCAATATAATATAGTAATAGTTTGAGTAGAAGATCCCCGGACGGAAAGCGGAAGGGAAGAAGGAAAGATTGCGATCCACCAAACGATAAGATTTATTATGTTACCATGTTACCACCAGAAGAAAGACATTGAGCCAAGTTGGTTACTTAACGAGCATATACACATTAGGCTATGTTTTCCAATCTTTATTTTGAAGGAGACAGTAATTGCCAATTGGAAGCTACTAATAGTCTCTTGATGCACTTGTTTTCAGAAGTTTATAATGCACGGTGTATAATGATGATGAATATTACATGGGACTTTCAAAATAATGTTGCTATTAAGATTGAGTGGGCTTCTTAAGCTGGCTGGTCATAGAGTTTTAGAGAATGGGAAGAACTACGGATTCACTTTGGAATCTGATGCTGATGCTTATGCTGCTGGTCGCGGTATGAGCGGAGGGCACACGGATGTAGTCCCCAGTGTGAGGTGCACCAATTACCCTAACAACTTCTCCATGGTCAAGTGTATCAGCAGCAGGTGGGGTGCCCAATCTGCTCAATGCCAAAGTGAGTAGCTCTATAAGAAACATGCATTTGGAACGAAAAAGAAAACATCAAATGGACACCACCTAAGAGAGATAGAAAGTTTGACTTAACAAGAGAATTTAAGGCAAGAACATTTCTCTGTATGAACTGGGCTAGCTTCAGTCTATGTCCATTTCCTTTTTCCACTAATAAGAGCATAGGGTATATAAGTTATATATGTAATTATTCTCCATATTTCCACAATAGAGATAGAATATTATTTCTTTTATTCCCTCCATAGTGGCATGGGCACTCTAGGCTGCTCTCTTAAGCTTAAGGCGGCTTCTTACCATGGACAAAGGCCTAAGGCATTGGACTAAATAAGATAGACCTTTTTACAATCCAGTTCCTAGGAGACTCTGATTGAGAAGATCAATGGGACTACTTGGTTCGGCGGAGCAGGCAATAATAAAAGTTAGGGTAACCAGATCTGACAAAACCCTCCTAAGTTACTATTTGGGTGGGGGGGCGTACCTCAGGCGAGTCCCTCCGAGTCCTTATCATATGTGTTTTTTCCTATATGAAACCCTTCCTTGTTGGGGATAATCTTCCATCCGGGTTGAAAACTTGCATTTGGGCTTGTTTGAACTCGCTTGATTCATTTTATAATTCCAAGCAAGCACCTACCTTTGGCCTGTGGCGCCTTAATCCTCAAGTTAAGGAATTAAAACCTTGCTCTCCTAATGTAAAGCAAGCCTTTCCTATTCAATCGCTTTTCTATATACATGCCTTCTAGCTTGATTAAGGCTTTTCCAGGCATAACCAGGAGCACTAGTCCAAGCAGTACCAGCATCAGCAGTTCCATCAGAAGTTCCAAGATAAGTTTCAGGAGCAGTGTTCCCAGCGTCAATAGTTTAACCAACATTTTCATAATCAGTTTAAGTAGCATAATTCCCAGCAATCCCAGCAGAAGGATTCCCAGCAAGTAGAGTAGCACCAGCAGTTGACCCAGGATCACTAGCCTCATCAGCAACGGTTGAACCAGCTTCATTCCTGGCAGTACCAAGATAAGTTCCCGTAGCAGTTCAAAGAGCATTCCAAGCATTCTCAGGATCATTCCAATAATGGAATAACAGGACAAGCCAATGGTGAGCGGGTTCTTTGTCACGGAGCTATTCTGTGAATCAGGTGGGTCATCTCTATGGAAAGGATATGAATGGCGTTCTTATTTCATTAGTTTGAAAGTTTAGTTGAGTTCCGTCAAGCAGGTTTAAAAAGCAGCATGCAATCTATTTATTTTTGACGAGTGAAGGATCTCCGTGCCCTGATCCAATCGTGCTTAACCAAGAGGATTCCAGCTATACTGTACTTGCTATATTTCGTTTATAAGCAGGGTTAGAACCTGGAGTCTTCGGGTCATTAGCCCAGCAAGTTTATCAATTAGTCTAATACTACCACCCAAAGCATCTGTTTGTCTCCCAAAACACTATTTGAAAGTGCACTCACTCCACTCTATGGAAGAATTATGATTGAAACAACTATGTTATGTTAAATCGCAGTTATGCCGCAAATAGATATTACAATGAAGAAGGTAGGGGGATTACATAAAGCCCGGTCGGACTGGCATGTTGGCTACAACAATAAAAGTTGAAACACTTACTGTATTGAAATGGTACCCGGGCGTAAACACACTTTTGAAAAAGAAAGGAAAGAATGCCTGGGTCCTGGCCCGAGGAGTATTCGTGATTCACTCCGATTGGGCTATTGTTGGGCTATTGGATAGAATAAGGCGTCCCCTTCTTCCCGGCTCCCCTTTTTCGGATTGTGTTGCCCTCGAGATAAAGATTTATATATTATGCTGTTGGAACTGCAGGAAATGAATAGATCAATCGCAACGAGCGAGTCATAATTCAGGTTATTCGTCCCGAGCAACCCTTTCTTATTAGAGAAATAGGCAACTACCTTTTGATCTTTCTTTTATTAAAAGCACGCACATAGATCACACGCGTAGAAGGCGCTACCTTTTGGTGACTACTCAAGCGAACCCTGTTAAAAAATATATCACATAAAGCTTCTCCTTTTCATTATCTCTTCTAATTATCTCGGCCAGGCTAAAATGATCGAAATGGTCTTTTATCACTATCACATGGCACATTTGAGCCCGAACCTTCAATCTGGGGAACTTTATTCTTATATCCTAAAGAGAAAAAGTATCATTCTATAATGTCTTTCAGATTGATGGATGTCGGACGGGGTGGATCTATCAATGAAGCCTTACAACCGTACCCCTTTAGGAGTGTTTCACGCGTTAGCTTGAGCCTTTGTGATTGATCTTCATCTCAGTTTTTGACGCGAATTCATTCCTTCGATGAGTAACAGCTGTATCCTTCCCACTCAGGATTGAGGAAACTCGGAATCAAAGAATGACCCGGTACTTTCTTATTCGGGGTTCTCCGCTTTCCGGGGGGGACTTAAACTGGTGGTCGCTCCAACTCGTTTATTCCCTCCCGTTCCCTAAAGTTGGGTTATGACCGGGTTTCATGATGAGACTTGACCAAAAGCTATTATTCTTATTCTTCTATGAAGTAAAAAAGAAGACATGATCATCTGGCTGCGCTCAGCCCCACAATCCATGCAGAGTGAATCGGAAATTTCCTAATTAGAAGAAAGGTACGATGCTGCCTGTCAGGTCCAGTATTCGAATGCTTCCTGGATGAAGCTACATCTATGCTCACCCAGTTATGTGAGTGAATGGGAAAGTTGTTGTTCCTCTTTCACAAAATAGATTGTAATGACTGCTGAACACCTTAGAATTGTTTGTTCGTTTGTTCCCAAGTGAGATCCCGTACTTGTGATAAAAGAGAAGGAGATATAGGAACGAATGTTTGCGGAACCTTATATGAATAATGCAACCTCAATTTATTTACTTAAGCGAAACGCGTAAATCCATAACCTATTTCTCAGTAATTTTCCTATCTATCTCCCTATCTTAAGAGCGCATAAATGAGATAATGAAACTGAAGTGCATCTATGCTTGCATTATTCTCGAAGGACTCTCAAGCTTGCAGCAATTTATCCCTTCGGACCTACGCATTATTATATACGTAATAAGACATCCATTCGTTATATATGCGAAAACGACCTTCACAACTTATTTGAACTACCCATGTCGAGTCTAGTATCTATGTATGAAATGGATACGTTTCAAGGAGGAATGAAAGCAAACATCGCCTTAAAAGCGTGGGAATAAATCTATCTCTCTCTATGCAGGGTGGGTACTACCTTTCAAGCGTGTAATAAGATAATAGTACTTGAGATCAGCTTTTAATTACTCATATCGGGTTGAGTAATTCCACCCAAGTATTGGGCAGTAGACTCCATCATCGGGCAAAAGTACCTGCATGCATATTAGGAAGCGGGATAAATATATGAAGCATAACGGGAAGGTTAGGCATTCTGATCGGGGGATTGAACACAATATTCGGGTTCAAAGTGCTCACCAAATATTACCAATATAATAAATGGATCTCCTATAGCTGGCTGTACACGAATCGACTTATTCGTCATCATCAAGCAGAGGTACGGAACTTTATGACGGCGAGAGAATGGTTGTCCTCTAAGCGTTTATCAGAGCAACAACTTTAATAACCTTAGGAATGCGTGGCATACTCCATCAAAACTGGTTCAATCGCTAGAAAAGGGTAAAGTTTGTCCGGATCAACTGCAACAGCCTATATCCCGGTTGAGAGCAGCCTCTTATTATAGCGGTTATGATATAATGTGTGGATGAAGCAAGTGAAGAAAAAGACGAATATTGGGTGAATAAACTGGTCTTACTGCTATCGTTTCCGCTTATTCTATTGGTTTTGCTGGTAAAGCTCCCTACGGATGATTAGCGTTTTCTCCTGATCGGCACCACTTAGATAGGCTGATACTTAAACATTTATTGGAGTCAAGCATATGATGACGAAGCATACTCTACTTCCCCGAATGAGTAGTATAAAGTAATGGGTAATGAATTTCTCCACCAAACTCTCACTCCTATGCTCGTAAGCCTCTAGCTATTGCTCTTATGCTTCTGGTGATCCCCAATAATTGGTTAATAAAGCGTTATGAGACCAACCAATTTATATTACTCTACATTATTTTTTAACCTCCGTATGCTTAGTTCTTCAATTGTTCTAGCTGTTGCCTCTCGAAATATATATTCCACCTGCCCACATTAGTTCGTTTCCTCTCCTATATGTGTCCCCCGGTTCCAAACTATGAACACTTAAATGCTATACCACCCAGCTACGATTGAAACTATGATTGATACCCTACTTCCTTCCCATATTAATGATTACTTCAATTGCTATGATTTAAACACGAATAGAAGCTATACCGCCCATGCATATTCGTTATTAAGTATTCCCCCGAGTAGTCGTCCTTCCCTTCGGTACTCTCCATCCCAGATATATATTGATATCTGTAATATCCGTTTCTTTTTCTGTTCCGACCGGAGGTCTCAGATGTAGTCCCCTGTTTTAAGCTATTGGCTCATGATTGGTAATACTTAAAATAGGGATGACGATGAGGATATAGGCCCTATTGATGAGGCCGAATCAATGGAGGAAATGTTGTTTGCTTCAGCTTAGGAATAAAATTATGTTCCCAATCGTGAGATAGATGCTTAGAAGGTGTTGCACTCAGTATATTTCCCTACTTCCACCTATAGCTAGATCTCATTTAAGACTAATGATTGGTGGGGGAACTATAGATTAAATGGTAGCTCAGAAATAGGATGTACTGGATCGACTGTTGGAATATGGCTATTGCTTGGACTCGCTCTATACTCCTTTATTTTCTATTTTCCCATATCAATTTTTTATCTCGTTACGGAACTACATCTTTCAAACGGGGTTAACTCCTTCACTGGACCTACGCTTTGACCCGCCCGCTTCGTTACAATATGATTATTGTCTACTGCTTGCTTCTTGGTTTTCTCTTCGGTCGAACAAGCGATAAAACTCATGATTCTGAGAATGATAGGGTCCAATGTGATAGTATTCTTCATTGGCACTATAGCTTACTTCTGGCCGGTATTGGTGTTATTGTTGCTTCCGTTTTAAGTAACACGTCTCAGTAACACGCACGATGGAGGGAGGTAAACGAAGGAGATAGCTCGATTGATGGGGCAAGCTTCCTCAGCCGCTTTTACAAAAGAAATATTTTATACTGATTAAAAATTATATAGCATATATTATTTTAGCTCAGTAAAATGGTCTCTCGCCTTATCTTCCGATCAGTTTCATTCATTAGTTATATTATATCTATTAAGCGTAGCTGGGTGGATAACTTCTTATGAGCGAGGTGAGAAAGAAGAAAAGGCCTAGCAATTTATAGAGGCTTAGGAGCTTAGAGATCTTGGTTATTAAAGCTCAGTCGTTGGTACGGGGTCATTCGAGTCATTTCCTTATGTCGATCTTCATTATAACGTATGCCATCTCTCCCCCCATTCATTTTAGTGTCTCCCTGGAACCTACAAATCTATAACTGGACCAACCCTTATTCTATTTGATTTATTGTGTGCATATCTGCTGTGCGAGTGATAGAATGATGGAACCAATCGCATTAGGAAAAGAAGTTGGTTTCTCCTATGTGTTCATCCCATGTGTTCAATATTAAGATTTTTTTTCCAACCTGTCCGTACTAGAGATAGCTGTTCCGAGAATGATATAATATATTTTCACTCTGTCCCACGTATACCTCTGTGCTTTCAGTAAGGATTATAAGAAATGATTTACAAGTAACGACGATTAATAGAAGGACTTATCTCTTGGACCAGTTGATTATTACTATAGATTATGCACTAAGCTTTTCAAATCAACTTTTCCTACCCGACCATGAGAAAGAAACGAGGGATATGGGTGTTACAATTGAGAAAGCTTGGGTGAACATAGTAGTTTTACTTGATTCGAGGGAGACGGAAATGGGATGGATAATTAGTTTCTCATGGGTGTGCCTTATCCGATAGTTGTTAGGTTCTCTGTCCGATAGGGAGGAAGAAGTTCCTGCTTTTACAAAGTACTTTTATATTTACCAAGTCTGATTTATTAAAGAGACTACAGATGTGTTGGGATGATTTGGAAACATAAATTAGATAATGTGATTGGAAGAGTCCTATCTCGGCTCGGTAATAGGAAGAATATAGTAGTTTTTACCAATATATTGAAATGAATGAGACGACAGGTTCTGCTAGCGATGAGGACACAATGTTTCCCAAGTTTTTTTACGGTACTCACGGATCTCACCAACCTTTAGAATATGCTCTTCTTCTCCTTTTCTCTTTGTTTGTTGTATAGTTGCTGGTAAGGTTTATAGAGGGAAGGACATTAACTGTACTTTATTTCTATGATTGGAAATGTACCTCCTTAATCTTGTTCATGATAGATGTATTTCAGAGAGCCATAGAGGAATTGGAGTCATTGGCTGTCCCAATGGAAGGGATTCCAGGAGCTACTGAGCCTACCTACATATTTTAGCGCTATTGTCCGTGTTCGGTATTTTACTATATCTATTTATTTTATACTACCAACCTTTCCTCTTCGTAATTAAGGAGGTATTTGTAAGCAACATCCTTAAAAGGTTGTGCAGAGGTTGTGGGGCTTTTTTGTAAGAAGTTTATCAAAGAATAATTTTGTAAAAGGGAATAAGGTTTATAAAGGGGGGATTGTGCATTGGATGAAGTAAACCTGAAGATGCAATGGCTCAGGGGCTTCAAGCTTTTAACCTTCTCGGAGCAATAAATGTGATTTATTTCTCTA
>BSBM01003870.1:0-68064 GCA_027924585.1 Larix kaempferi | reverse complement strand
GGTGAGAGATCGAGATAGTGGGTTAGTAAGGGTTAGTAAGAGGAGGGAAAAGAGGGTGAGAGAGAGATCAATGAGGTTAGTTATAGGGGTAGGATTAGGGTGTGTGTGTGTGTAAGAGAGAGAGAGAGAGAGAGAGAGAGAGAGAGGGGTGGGTAAGTGTTAGGGGGTTCAGAGAGAGAGAAGGGTGGTGGTTAGGGTTAAGTGGAGGAGTGGAGGTGTGTGTGTGTGTGTGTGTGAGAGAGAGAGAGAGAGAGAGAGAGAGAGAGAGAGAGAGAGAATGGGGGTGGAGTGAGGGGTTTGGGGGAGATAGAGAGGGATGGTGGTTAGGGCTAAATGGAGAAGTAGAGGTGTGTTTACATGTGTGTGAGAGAGTGAGAAAGATAGGGGTTTGAGTTAAGGGGCCAGTAGGGGATGTTGTTGGTGAATATGTGTATGGGGGAGGTGGGGGTTGGGGGAGGGAATGAGATAGATCTCACAATGGGGTATAGGTTTATGGAATATTAGGGAAGTTGGATAGAAGGCAGGGTATAGGGTGGGGGGTAGAGAGAGAGATAGAGAGGTAGGACGATTAGGAGAGGGAGAAAGAGAGGGTGATAGGGGGTGGTTATGGGGGTCGTTATGGGTATGGAGAGAAGTATGGGAGTTAGGGAGAGAGAGGGGGTTAGTGGTAAGGGGAGCAAGTTTGTGTGTGTGTGTGTGTGTGTGAGAGAGAGAGAGAGAGAGAGAGAGATTATGGGGGATGTTATGGGGTTGGGTTGGGAGCCACGGGTGGGTGGTAAGTGGTAGGAGTAGGTGGATTAAGAGAGAAAAGGAGAGGGAGAGGCAATTAGGGGGAGGGGTAGGGTTTAGTAAGGGAGAGAGAGGAGGTCTTAGGGAGAGTATGAGTGGGGTTACAGGGAGAGAGGGGGGGTTAGGGGGCAGGGTGTTAGGATGTTGTGGTAGAGAGAGAGAAGGGTGGGGATTAGGTGTAGAGGGTGTGAGAAAGATATGGAGAGATAGATAATGGAGTGTCGAGGTGTGTTAGGAGGTTGGGGGAGAGAGAGAGAGAGAGAGAGAATGATTTAGAGAGGGTGTGTGTAATTAATGGTAGAAGAAGGTGGGGGTCAGGGAAGAGAAATATATAAATATCATGGTGGGGGTAGAGGGGGTAGGGGTCTAAGGAATAATGGGGAAGATAGAGAGAAGGGGTTTATAGGGTGGGGGTAAAGAGAGAGAGAGAGAGAGATTTTGGGGTGGGAAGTGATAGGGGAGGGGATTAGGACAACAAGACAAAGGGGGGTATTGGGGGAGAGAAAGGGATGGGGTCAGAGAGGGTGGTTATGTGCAGAGATAGTAGGAGGGGGTTAGAAAGAGAGAGAGGGGGGTGTTAGATGTAGTGAGAGTGTGAGTGAGAGGGGGTGGTGATAGTGGATTTTAGAAGAGAGAGAGAGAGGGGTGGGAATTATGTGTAGCTGGAGGAATAGGAGAGAGGGAGAGTGAGAGAGGGGGTTAGAAAGGGATAAGGGGAAGAGGACACACAAACACACATACACAAAGGGGTGGATGGGGGGTTAAAGGTAGTGGAAAGAGTACAGTGGTGATGATGTGAGAGAGCGTGTTAGTAAGGGTTGAGAGAGAGAGCGAGAAAGAGAGAGAGATGTTAGTGGTAAGGGGAGGACAAAGGTTTGTGTGTGTGTGTTTGTTGGAGAGAGAGAGAGAGAGAGAGGTGTTAGGGTGTTGGGGAAGAGAGAGAGAGGGGTGAATGTTAAGTTATAGAGAGAGAGAGAGAGAGAGAGAGAGAGAGAGAGAGAGAACATGGATGTTAGGGTATTGGGGAAGAGAGAGAGGAGTGGGTGGTAAGTTGTAAGGGGAGGGGTATTAGGATAAACATAGAGAGAGGGGGATTTTAGGGGGAGGGGGTAACACACAGAGAGAGAGAGAGAGAGAGAGAGAGAAGGTGAAGATTAGGGTTAATATGAGTGAGGTTAGGGAGAGAGAGAGAGCATGTTAGGGGTAATGAGAGTGTGAAAGAGAGAGGGGGGTGTTAGGAGATTGGGTGAAATAGAGAGAGGATTGGGGTATAAGTGTAGATGGGTAGTAGGCTAGAGACAGAGTTAGAGAGTGGGTTAGGGGGGAGAGAGAGAGAGAGGAAGTGGTGTTAGAGGTAGGGGGAGGAGTAGAGCTCTAAGAAAGTGAGAGAGGGGGTTATTAAGAGTTAGGGAGAGGAGGGGAGAGAGGAAGAGAGGAGGAGGGTTAGTGTTGGGGGGAGGAGTAGTGTGTTTGTGATTCTAAGAGAGAGAGAGAGCATGAGGCGAGGCGTGTTAAGGGGTTGGGAGAGAGAGAGAAGGGTGGAATTTGTGTGTGTATGTGTAGGTGGTTAGGGACTATAGTGGGGGGAGGGGGGTATCGCTTTAGGGAAGATTAGAGAAGTTAGAGAGAAGGGGGATATAGGATAAGAGAGAGAGAGAGAGTTGGGATATTAGTAAGTGGTAGGCGGAGGGGGGTTACGGGGAGAGAGAGAGAGAGAGAGAGAGAGTAGGAGAGAGAGGGAGTGAGCAAAAAGTAGGTGGTTATGAGTAGGGAGAGTAGGAGGGTTTAGGGAGAGAGAGAGAGGGGGGTTAGGGGTAGTGAGAGTGAGTTAGGGGTGGTGTTAGGGGGTTGGCGAAGAGAGATAAGAGTGGGAGTTAGATTTAGGTGGAGAGAGAGAGAGATAGAGAGAGAGAGAGAGAGAGGGTTGGGGGGAGGAGTAGGGTGGTGGCAGAGTGATAAAGGAGGTTTGCAAGAGAGAGAGAGAGAGAAAGAGAGAGAGAGAGAGAGAGAGATTGTTAAGAGTTAAGAGGAAAACAATTTTAGGTGTTGTTATTACACGGGTTAAATTATTTAAAACCAATTATTTTGGGTCTATCTAAACTTAAAAGTTTTTTGGACTTATGAAGGTTAAACATCATATGATTTATAAGTGTTATGTTCTAAAATATTGTGGTTACAAGTTATATGGGTTGGATGATATAGTGGGTGAAGTAGCTATGGCTTAGAAGAGTTGGGTGTGATAGGGGTTAAAGATATGTATATGTGATAATTACTAAAAAATGGGATCCTAACTCCTAGGTTGCATGAATAGAGTGCCAACAAAGGGGGGTCCCTCGTTAGACAACTTTAAAAGCCTTGTGTATACATGGTCGACCACCCAACTGGGGGCGTACTGGGAGGGCTTCTCTAGGAGTTATCTCCCTCCACCTATTACTAGCGCAACGACGTCCCAGTTCCCAACTACAACAAAAGGCACATGTGTCAAGGTTCCGAGTTAGGAAATTGTTTCCAGGCAATTTCCCAAAATGGTCCTTTGAAAACACTCTATAGAAGACTTTAATATAAACCCTATGGTCAAGATACTACATACTACTACAAACACTATAATAAAAATGGATACAATTTAATATCTATAAAAAATAAAAATAAAATCTATACAATCTTATTCTTATTTAAATATTCTCTATATATGTATAAAAGATATCATTAACCATTAAAAAACTTTTTTTTTGCCATCATTAAAGTAAAATAAATAACAATTATAATCTAACAAAACTATAAGCTATTTCAAATCCCACAACAAAATAATCAACATACCATCATATCATAAAATATATATAAAAAAAAGTCCAAAAAACTCAATTAGTAATATTTTACAAAGTACACATGTCATATTTACCAAAATTTTTACATCATGTAAAATTCTAAACAACCAAACAATATGCATAGTAATTAACAAATATTATGAAAATATATGTCCTAAGAAATTCTGAAAATTTACAATGCTCACTAAAAGTAAGAAAGATGAAGCATTATGAACAAAGTTACAACAGTGTTAAGTTTAAAATACATTAAAAAAAATTATATTAATGTAAAAAATTATAAAAATTTCATAATTAATAATAAAAAATTATAAAAATTAATAATAAGAGTTTTATGAACCTCAATTCTTTTTAATAAGAGTTCCCTAGTAAAAAAATAAAGAGTCTTTCGACTCTTTCCCATCAGCATGATCACCACTATTTTCCCAAAACAGAAACAAAAAGCCCGCGTCACTAAATCCCATTATTATTTCCCAAAAGAGAAAATCTCCCCCGTATTATTAAGTCTAATTCCGTAAATTTTTTATATAAAATCCTCAATGGTATACAATTGAGTGAAAGATTAAGCATTCGTGAGTTTCTTTCGATGTGCGTATGAGATGCTACTTGGTAATTTCACTACCGAAGTAACTTCCATAAAAGTTTGAGCTACGGACAAAATTGTGTCAAAGTAACTTGCATTTAAGGATGTATTTTAGCCAATGGACAAACACCAGATGCAAGTGAGTGAGTGATGAAATTCGACCATAGTTGAAGCAAGTAAGTGATGTTCCGATTTAAACGGACTTAAACGGACTTAAACGGATTTATGAAATTGGAAGCGAGTTATGTGCCAACTTGACAATTAGTAGCCGACAGACGTTCCTCTTTTAGTCGGATAACGTTTCTATTCAATCATGTTTTTCAATTGTATAATTCCAAGTGGAACCGCAGCAGGTAAAAACAAATGCCACATAAGACAAAACAAAATAGAATCCAATGGATAGATTCACAAATGCCATATAAGATCAAACAAAATTGTGTCATGCAAACTAAAGTGCAAAATTGTGTCAAGCAAACTAAAGCAAAAGTTCATATAAGGAAAATTTAAAGTGGGTGGTTCGAATTCAAAGGAAAATGAACCGTAGCAAAACTAAAGCAATCCAAGGCAAAAGTTCACTTCATAACAAAACTATGAACAGTAACAAGCACAAGTACTTAGTAACAACGCACAACATGAACATTAACTCACTGCTACCTCCAAATTAAACATTAAAATCACCAAATGTGATCGTTTGAGATTCTTTTTGGGCTATTGTTGTGGCACGTTGTTTTTAAAAAAAGATATTCAAGGAGAAGCTCGATAGTCTCAGAGGAGACTAAAAAGACATTCAACGCAACTCAATTAAGACGTCTACTGTTCCGTTGAAGGTGCACATAAAAGGTTTAAAAAAACGAACCTAGACGGGTGAATAGTGAGTTTATTTACAAGGTGCAGATAAAAAGTAACAACAAAAAAAAAACAATAATTCATTTATTTAGACGGGCCAATAATGAGACTGCAGCGAAATGAAGGGACTGAAGGGATCTGCACCCACCTAAACTACAAAATAATTTCCAAAACTATGTATTTAATGTAGGAATTATTATCACTATAAACCTAAACTGTAATAAACATTTCCATAAAGAGACAAAGGATTACCAAAAAACAAACCTAAATTGTAATAAACATTTCCATAAAGGGACAAAGGATTACAAAAAAACTTACAACAAAATTAATGTATGAAATCTAATTTATCTATTAATTCATTCATTACCGGTATAAGCCAAATGAGAAAGAAAGAATGGATGAACGTACCTACCTATACCTGTCCGTCGTAGGGTTGATTTGTTCTGTGCGATTGTCCAGCGATCTGAACATAAGAAAATGATTTGTTCTGTGCGATCATCCAGCGATATGAACATGACAGAAAATAAACTCACATCTTATTAAAAAGACAAGACAAAAGGGTTTTTTTCAGTACAGATGTAATGCAGCAGTTATGGTTTTCAAATGGATCTCAACAATTTAAATTATTAAGATGACAACACAAACTACAGATGTAATGCAACAATTATATACAAGTGATACAAGTGAAGGACTCCCATAAATCTGGTCACGAGTCTGATCAACATTGAGCATGTTGTACTTACTTATGATTCACAATTTCTGTTAATGTTCCCCACATCATGCTTCCAATTCAGCATCCTTAAGCTTCTAACTTTCAACACACATGTCACCCCACAAAGTTAATGCAAAGATGTGATTTCTATAATTCCAGGCCATACCTAAATGCTATAAGTCAATGTTCGCATAAGTATGTGGAGGTCATGCCACGCAGGTTTCTGAAGTTCGAAGATCGAATTTAATGGTTGACTCAAGCAGTAAGTGAGAATCTTGACGGATTATGCGTCCTCAAGTATCACAACCAAGAGTCCTCATGGCAAGCACCATTGGTGTACATTCGAGATTGATCAGCTGCCTCAACTGATAGTTAATATACAGATATCTTTATTGTTAATTAAACAACATACATGCTTCATGCTGTTAAAATCTGAAACTCTAAGAAATTCAAGCATCTAGAACTGTAATAGTTGGCTCGTCTCTTGGTATAAACAATTGCAGAGCCATAAGAATACGGTGAACAAGGTGAAACAATAAAAACTGCAAAAGAGAAGGTAATGCGATAACATATGAACTTAGTAGTTGATCATGACAAATGGGCCAACTAACTTAAACACCAAAGAAATATTTTATAGAAGAATTTGCAAGGAAAAAAAAACGTATTGAACGATATCTACCAGAGCATTCCTAAAACAATATAGCTATGGTAGGATGCCCTCTTACTGACTCATCTTCTCCCTGGATTGATACATGTAAATAATGACAAGTCCACATTCAGTTCCATTGTCTGCTTAGTGTTCTAGGGGTGCACCATTAAAATCAACCCCATTGCAACCAACTTAGGCGACCATGAATCACAGTACATTCGTATAGTGGTGTAAGTTCGCCTAGATAGATAAGGTAGCTCGATGAAATGTGAGTTTAACTAGGGATCAAACCTGGATTAGCTTTTAAGATGGTAGCCGACAGAGAATTACCTTCAAATTATATATATATATATCCCGACAAATGGAAGGTGCACAAATATAAATTTAGAAACTGGAAGTCGAACAAGCACATGATGACATTGTAGAAGCACTTGACATCTAACAACTGGAACTTATAAACTAAACGGAGAGATCTACTTGGAAGCAATGTTCTGAACAAATTACAGATAACTAAATCACTGAGTATGATGATGATAGTACTAAAAAACAGTAGAAAATAAACCGATATCTTATTAAAAAGACCACACAAAAGGGGGTTTTTAGTACAGATCCCTACATTAAACTATGATTCACTAAAATGCGTCCATGATCATACGTTTTTAAACTTAACTCAAAACTTAAAATAAATTAATGTGAGTTAGTTGTTACTGTCATAAAAAAAAGAGTTTCAGACAGCTATGGGTTTTCCAAAATTAAGTGCAAAAGAAGCTTACCATGATAATTGTCTACTACAGACTCGTCCCTTCTCACTTCGGGATACTCCAAGCGTTCCTGGGTTGGTAACAAGCCCATTTAAATTCAGCATCCTGATACAATCCAATGGAAACAGTTAATAAATGTGGGCAAACTGCTCTTTGTACTGAGATTGGTTGGCATAACTGAATATAAACTTAGTGGCTAACTGAACCTTGTCCCTTATCCCTTTAATGTCCTGCAAGTGCAACCAAATTAAGTTAAGATCCATAAGAGTTCTATCAAGATGGGTAAGCATTCATCGGTAATTGTAAGGAACACAAGGCAGTCCCATCTTTCCAACGAGAACTTCTGGAGACGGCATAGCGGATGAGAGATTCACATCTTGATACCCAACCCCTGCGTTGATACTTCTAATTCTTGCGAACCCAAATGAAATCTACGCACTGTGGATGCTGTGCTGCTAATTCCGCCAAAGTGGTCACTAGATTAGGGACCACCTTTATCCTAGAGATTGTGGAAATCTCCTTGGAAGTGGTTGGTATAATTCTCACTCCCTTGTAGGCTATCCGTAACATCGAGAATAATACTTGAATGAGTATGAACTTGCTGTATGATGAAGTAGTTATAAAGTGATTTTGAAAGAACAGATTCCCTATGTGCTCCATGGCTTGTGATGCAAAAAAGTTATCCGGTGATAAAGCAAAGACTAGTCAAAAGGTTACCTAGAACTGGGCAGATCAATGGTGACAAATCTAAAACCACTGTCTCGTAATTCTTAAAGGGTGACACAAACTTAACTTTAAACACCTGTCATATAATGCTTAAGATAATCTGTAAACAGGTGAGTTGGAGTGTAGCTGAAATATGCAGTTTACGTTAAGAATTGTAATCTCACCGGTATACCATGTTAAAATAATGTAGCCATGTCTTAATTAGCGAGATAATCCAAAAGGCTCAGATTCAAGTGTTGATTAATCCTATAAAAGAAATTCCTCTAAACGGGTTTCACGGGAAGAAAATTAGTGAGATCTACGCTTTAGAAAAATATTTCCTGGGATCTTCCTACCTAATGATAGCTAATTGCTTTCCAAGACATGCGAATGTTTTTTAATAAAGCTCTAAGTTCAAAACAGTATATCAAACTAATGATAATTCGGAGCTAAGTCACAGGCAAAGAGATATCTATGATATCAAAACCAAAATAAATGAAAACTTGAGTCATCCTCACTGTTTGAAAGGAAACTAACGCTACTTTAGAGCACTAACTATATAGATTCATTGTCTTTCGTAATAAAAAAATTACAGCATACTTGCACAGAACTGAGAAAGTTTAGACATGCCTGTGCTCCTCTTCTACCCATTTCGGCTTGCTTCCTACCGCGAGCTACTGGAAGATTGGTAGTTGGGATAAGGCACCTGGCATGCTTTGATGCATTTCAAGTCCTCTAACAGAATCTCGTAATGTTTTTTTGACTTCCTCTGGGGATTTCCCATCAACCATGGAAGCAACATTATGCCAACAGTCAGGAGTGTCTTTGTCATAGAGTGTTAAGGCCTTCTCAAACTGTTTGTTCTGCTTGGAAGTCCAGGAAGAATGCATCATCAGAATGCCGCTATTTCCTTAGTAGAATCCAGCAAGAGGATTCATTGCTGAGCTGAACAGAGAAAATAAAAAAAGATATTGGTGGAGCTTTATGGACAATTTTGCGGTCTAATTTTATATTATTACCTGACGCAATCAGATGTTCGTGCCGCAGAATTGCAGTGGAACATATGCTCCCCGGTGGCTCAATACCACGCTCCTCGGACAAGATGTAGTGCCCGAAGTATATCCCAGCGTGATGCTCTGCCACACGTTATCAGGTGGCCGCCACTCGAACCCGACATCTTTTTCCCGCAGCAAGTCCTCGTACTCCACGGCCCCACTTCAGAGGGCCAGCTTCAGATTTCTCTTGTCACAAGTTTCGTTCCCGAAACGAAAGGTTCGAAGTCGCTCCCCTGCTTCTCTGCCATCAGCGTCAGCGCCTCACTCAGGAGCATAAAGAACTCCTGATCCACTAGCACGGCCACAGCCCTGGAATGCTCGAGCAGGAAAGCGATCATCCGAGCATCGAGGCGATGTTGATGTTGTTCAGCACAGACCCCGCCATGGGAACCCCGAAATGGGCCTCCTATGAGGCCGGCACATTGGGCCCCGGCACCCCAACCTGCCAATTAAAACTTCAGACCTCTAAATTGAAATGCATAAGACTAAACTGAAATGCATAGATTAAATTGAAATGCATAGACGAAGCTAACCAGATGGAGAAACCCTTACCGTGGTGCAGGGGCCAATGGAGTGCTTGGCCAGAGCTGATGGGAGGCGTATGCAAGTGACCCATCAAATAAATTGAATGAATTGGTGAGAATAAATCGCGCTTTACCTCGTATTACTTTCTCGAATTGAAATCTCAATGCGGTTTCTCTGAAGACCTAAAACCCTGCAATTTTCCTGCAGTATAAACAAAAGATGAAACACTTAAAAAGACCATGAAACAACCCTTTGAAGTTTGAACTGTCTGCATAGCCATCCGAACCATCATCTACCAGAGGCCATTCCATTTTGTGTATATCATACGTCCCTAAACTGCAAACCAACCAAACACACTGCCTTAGAAAACTAAATATCTATATCCTGAAAGAGAGACAAGCATGGCAAGCTCCATCAACAGGGCAGAGAGTATGGCAAAGATATCACAGATAGCGGAAAAGAGATCGAAGAGCGAAAATATGAAAAACTGATCAGCGGAAAAGATGCTGAGCTTTATATTATTTGTACCCGCTGAAACTCTACGTAATCTTCTTGCCTCATTTTGCCTTCAGTGGCGGCTCCTCCCTGAAAGCAGTAAAATCAATAAAAGAAGTGAAAAATTAGTAACCAGTTAAAAACTAGATAAGCAATTGACTGATCAAATAAATTTTAGGAATCGGTGAGTAGACATCGCGCATTACCTCGAGTTGCTCTCGGTGAACATACATCGCTCTTTATATACAAACGATACAAACTCACCTATTGAAATCCTAAAGACCTCTCTCCCTGCAACAGAAATAAAAGATACAAACTCGCAAAAAGATATCTGAACAAACCTTTAGACGGCATGCATTGCTATGTAGGACTCTCAATCTCCACACATTTATTGCTAAAACAACTATCTAAATATATGTTAATCACCCTTCATATAAATCGGAACTCATGGGCTTCATCTCTTCTTCTGCTCTACATCAAACCAACCAAAAGAAAATTGACCTCGACCAACCGACGCAAAGACATGACAAAAAGGGTCAAAACCAATAAACAGGCATGGCCATGCCGCGGACCAAACAATACAAACCATAAAATGACTTGAAGACGACCCATTTTATCTTCCTTATTCTCTCCCTGTTGTCAAGCCCCACCCGAAACAGAAACCCCCGATCAGCTTCTTCTCCGAATAGCCATGGAAGATAATCAGAATTGATCGGTGGCAGGAATGGGAGATATTTGACAATCTTCTGTTCCTTTGGAATTCCTGCAACAACCATTGGACAGTTACGTTTCAATTTGCTCGCTTATCATTTAGGAGTCTGGCACTGCATGCTTAGCCTTTGGCTTTTTTATCCGATGGAGAATTCCGTTATCATACAACGGCTACTTATGATTCGAAATGCTTTTTTCGTTTGCTTTCTTTGATTTGGATGTTTTTGCAGACTTCTAGAACATTCCATACCATCCTTTGCCATATGATATTAACATGGATGGTTTTGAATAGGGCGGTTAAATTAGCATTGGTAAGGGTTTCGATGACGGCGGTGTGGTCCGGTTAGCGTGTATTTTAATAACTTAAATTTGGGTAAGGGTTTTGGTTGTGGCGATCAACTTAACATGTACTTTCAGTAATTTAAATATAACCATTTTTAGTAATTTAAATTTAAAGTTATTGGGAGATTTTTTACTTAAATAATGGAGTGACAACAAGGATGAGAATGTGACATCACCAAACGAATGTATCAAATTTTGAGGTATGTAATTAGATATTAATTGATTCTTAACCAGTAACGATCCCGGTCCCTAATTTTAATATGGTTTTTTTTTCTCTTCTTAATTCTTAAGACATTTCTGTTATCTCTAACCAATATGAATCTTTTAATCGGTTTATGCTTCCCTTTAATCCATAATAACGAGAAGTAAACCACACAATCCTCGTCTACACAACTCGATCAAATCACACCATAGCCTGTTACAATTGAAGAAAATTATGCTTCCCCTTAATCCTCGTCTATTCAACTCGATAAAATCACACCATAGCCTGTGACAATTGAATAAATTAAATTGCAGGATTTCTAAGAACTTATACATCTTATCCTATGACCAATACCCAAACGCAGGATTTCTGTGAACTAACCACCATCTTTTACTAGTGCCAATGATCATAAGGTTTATTGGAACAAATGAAAAATAAAATAAGTTTGCGTAAGGCTGCCACGTGTCAAAGGATGTAGTACATACACTAACAGGTGTCCATATGAGACGTTAATTGATATTTTTGGAATTGCGATGTCAGCAAGGACCTGCAACCGCATTGTAGAAGGCAATTGTCGATTCTTCAAATCACACTGATCTTTGGTATAAGATTAAATTTTAATTACAAGTAATATTTGGTTATATGTATGGGATTAGGGATTAATTATCTTTTATGGATACTATTTTATTTAAAAGTGTAAAATATAATTTAAAATTGTTTCTAATTGTTTATAAATTTAATAATGATTTAAGACTTAGACATTAATTAGAAGTGGAGTTCATTCTCCAAATAAAATTATTTTTTTGTTTATTAATATGGTTTCATTTGGGATATCATTATAAGTGGTGGAAGAATTTAATTTTTTTTTTTCTTTTTACTATTATAAATTTAATAATATTATATCTTTATTAATTTAAAAATATTACAACATCAATTGATGTAGAATCTAAAATCGAATGAAAAACCTAAAAATATATTTAAATATGTATTTAAAAGTAATAAATGAATAAAAAACTAAAATATAAATTATGAAAATCTTGTCAATTGAGTGTGGATTGGGTGGTTGGGAGGAATGTTGTTATCCTCCCCACCCATGTTCAAATCAAATTATATTGTCTTATAGACATATTTTGAATCACAAAGTTATATGAAATTCTTAATGATAAATTGTTTTGTGAAACTTTATTGTTTATATGATATAATAGGATTCCTAATAAAAATAGCTTACACTTAAAAGAGTTCAGAAAATTTAAATTAATAATATTTTTTCATACAATTAATTGAGAAATTTTACTAAAAATTTAAAACTTATTGAAATTTTATTCTATCTTGGAAATTGTATTCCTCGTAAATAAAATTAAAAACAAATAAAAAATACAAATTTAGGTAAGTGGCCATAAAATAAGTTTAGTATTTACCTTGTGTTCTTCATGGCACAAGGCCCAGTCCACAAGACAACTTGTGAGAACACTCCATCCCACAACCTCTCATATGGAAGTATGGTTGATATTTATACACATTAGGAAAAAAGTTACATCATAAAATTAGATGCTTCTTGGTGCTTGATATGGATTAAGATGGATCTATAACATTTTTATGAAGAAATGATAAATGTCCTTATTTGAATGTATAAATATTGGAATATAGCGTATAATATATAGTTTCATAAATGCCTAAAAGAACTAATATATAATAAAGTGGTACACTATAATTATATAGAAAATTTATGTATTATTAGAAATGGGTGGTTTGAAATCAAAATGTAGTAGAATTTTATTAAATGTTAAATAATAATGATGATGATGATGATGATGATGATAATTTCATATGCTTATATATATTATTCTTCAAATAAATTAAGTATTAAAAAATGAAATTTCTAAAATCATAAGGGTGTGTGCAAGAAGATGAAGGTCACTTTAGATGCAATCCTACTTTTTCAAAATTCGTTCCTAATACATAAAAACATAATGTGTTTCTAATACTTAGCACTTGCCATGGTAAAACCCGAGCCTGACATGTCACTGGACATGTAGGATAGGTAACCATAATGTGTACGCATTATAGAACTACAAAACGCGTACGCATTATGTAATTACAAAACATGTATGCGTTATTGAAATCTAAAATCAATTTAAAAACACAGTCTCGACCACCCCCGGCGCTCTTCACGCATCAGAAACGCGAAATAGAGGTTGGACGAGGACGGTTTGTGTACCCTGGAGTGTCGGTGGAGCTCGATTTAGCTGGAGGGGAGGCAAATTCACCGATGGATTGTCATCTAATCAGGTAATTCATTCACCCAGACCATTTTTTTGTCATTTCTTAACATAAATTACTTTTTTTTATTGTTTAAAACAACCTAGTTTTGTAATATTTATAAAATTGAGAATAACCCAATCTCTAATTAAATTCACATCTCCCTCAACCAAGATGAGTGAATAATTAAAATGAATCCCTTTTCAAAAACTCAAAAATTCCTAATCCAACCAAAAATTGAAAAAAATAGAATTCCTCCCTTTCTACAATGTATCCATCCACATGAAACCCAAATTTCCAACCTCAAAGGCAATTTCCCATGATACTAATTAAATAATTTTCCTTAGTAATTGCCATAACAAGATGAAATGCATGCACAAGCGTGAATATAAAAAATACAAAAAAAATTAGTAACTTGGTTTCTCAAAATTTCATCACAATCATTTGTCCATGAACATAATCAAAATTTCATCAGAAGTGTATGTAGCTATACATTGCCTCTTAGTTAAGCACCCTTGAGTAAATGCCAAAACACATTAACAAAGTGTCTCTCGGGCCTGCCCTATCCACACCCTCGATCAATCTACTCAACGCTTAGGGACCGTCGATTCAACTAAAAGACTTCATATAGAAAATCACTATGTTTTTTATTTAATTTTCTGAACTTGCCATACAATGTATAGATCGATTTTGTAGAGAGAAATTGTCTCTTTTTTGAGAAGTTGACATTGTTGTTATTGTCATTCTAGTCACAATCTCTAGTTGATTATTCAACATCTTAATCATTGATAGTCATCTCAAGTACATATGTAATCATATTGGCAAGACAAACTCATACATATCCATTTCATTCCATGCCACTTTGTCCTCCCCTCCAACCACAAGGCGTAATATGTTGAAATCAATAAATTTAATGTTAGCTTATGAAGTTGATGGAAATATTGTTTTCTGCAAGGGACGTAAAGGCCAAAACATGTCAAAATAACACTCATAAATTCTAAGAAGTTTAAACCCAAGTTTGCATGGAAAAGTCACCAATGAGGGTTAAGAAGTGCCTTAACTTCTAGAAAGAAGTTGAACAAAACTTACTTTTTAATTGTTAAATGTTTAATTTTAAGTTTTAAATGTATGTAAGTGAATGCCATTAAATTGCTTATTTGAGTTTGATTTAATATATTTTCAATTTTGAAGAGACACCATTATATACCATGTATATGTTTCTAATGATTTTTGTATTGATGTCTTTATTGCAGTTGTGGCTATGGACACCAATGGTGAGATACTGATTGAGCTTTCCCACTTGAGGGGCATTAGTGCAGCTTTTAGTGGTGGTGAGAGGATTCGTCGCTCGCTTGCATCAACCTTGGATGCAATTGTTGACACCATTTCTCAGTCTAGCAATGTACTATATGATATTACATCATATAGAGAAAGAAAAAGACAACAATTTGTTGATGGGCTAGACTACAATGAAATAAAAAAGTTGAAAATGTCCAAAGAGCTCATATTTGCATTGTTTAGGGACCCTCAGACGGGGGAAATCCCAAATGAAAATAAGCCTCATATCTCCATTGAGTGGTGCACGTTTCAACCATTTGTTGATAATTGGATGGACAGATCGTACATGGTTTTTGATATGTCACCACACAACAACAGAGAAATTCCCTTGTATTTCCTTCGAAAGATGTACGCAGAGTTCGTGTTACATAAACACGTAAACTATTTTGACATATTGCAGTTTTAGGGGATCGATGGGGGGATGCCCCAAAACCGACCCAATATGAGGCTTCGAGACCACGATCGCCCTATCCCTGCACCTCGCAGGCATTTTCCTGGGCCAGATGTCCCACCTGCACATTGTATTATTCCATAGACACGTGATGCATTTTTGAGTTTGGCACGGCCGGTTGTTCTCCATGGCACTATGGTTCAGCATATGGGTGAGGAAGCGACATATATCCTTGGTGTGGTACATACACCAGCTCGTCACCATGCAGGACCATCCACAAGTGCAGGACCATCAGGACCATCCACTAGTGTAGGACCATCCACTAGTGCAGGACCATCGACACATCCCCATCCTAGTACTGATCCTCACGAGTGCACATCATGTGGTCGTCCCTGCTATGGTCTTGCCTCAGATGTTGCCTTCAGTGGGTTTTTGAGAGAGGTATGTTGATGGTTAATTGTAATAAATTCTTCATTTATTTTCGTCTTTGTACACATATATATAGTTTGAGCTAATATATAAATTTCGTGAACTTGCAGTTGATGCTTTATGCCAGCAGCAACGCCCCAGAGCTGGATGTTCCAAACTCGATAGGGGGGCATGATGCTACCTATTTGGGAGGCACATATTATATAGCACGTATTGCCGCATCTCACACTGAGGTAAATATTTTAAAATTTCAGTTTTTTAATACTTGTTAATTTGTTAATTTACACATACTTTACATTTTAGTTCACTAATGCTATCTACGGTCTAATATTTACAATTATTAAACTTGCAGATAGCAGATCCTTCACTGGGGCAAGGTAATGTGGAGGTAGCACCCATAGTCGTACCATCCGATGAAACATCTGGGCTCCAGTTAAACAATTAAAAATGAAATTGTTTAAATACATATTTGTTTGTTGAATCATCCATGTCTAACTACATGAACACTTGCTGACTGTAGGCACCATCCGAGACATCTGGACCATTGCCTTGATTTGTATCTCCCACCAGGCCATTCGTGAACAAGGGTCGTGTGTGTATGAGGCATTCTACTCCTAGAAAGACTCCAGCTGCCCACGACCATGGGCTTACTCACACCATGGTAATGTATATCCTTCAATGATATTTGTTGTTTAACTTGAAATCTAGTGCATAAATCATTTTTGCTAATGTTTGAATTGCATGTTTACTGCATCAGGAACCCGAGTTGTCTACTGAAAACCTCGCATAGATGGTTGATGCAGCAGTCAGTGCCGCATCTGCAATGGCAACTGATCACACACAGGTATGTAACTATTTCAACATTATCTTTACATATTTTATTATTGTTGTCTATTGTTTATTCATGTATTTCTAACTATTTCAACATTTTTTCACTATAGCCACCACCAGCAGGAGCAGTTCCTGGCCCCCCTGGTTTGACCATCCTGGATGTTCAACCAACGGCTCCATCTGCTACGCAAGCAATGCAATCTCCTTTGTTAGTTGAGGTGAGATGTCCTTCAGTGACCAAGTGTTTCATGCACTTTCCATGCACCAGTTGATAATTGTTGAGTTAATTGTTGAGCTAATGTATTAGTGTACATAGTTAGTTGAATTTAACAATTGATATTTAATTTGTGGGATCCAAAGACGCACACTGATCCTAGAGATCTGCCTAGAGGATCAATGTCGGGAAAGAACAAGAGGAAGCTTGAGTTTTGATGTGTCTTATGGGATATATGTACATTTGGATACATGTACATGTGGCTTTGATAGTTTTGGATAGTTTTGGACACATGTGTTTTTGGATACTTTTGTATATATGTCTACTTTTCGATACATTCACTTTTGGAGACATGTACATTGACTTCATTGTGCATGTACTTTTGGAGACATGTACATTGACTTCATTGGATACATGTACTTTTGGATACATGTACTTTTGGAGACATGCACTTTTGGATACTTTTGGATATATATGTACTTTTGGAGACATGCACTTTTGGATATATATGTACTTTTGGATACATGTACTTTTGGAGACATGCACATTGACATTTCATTTATAACTGAATGATACATTTCACTTTGTATTTGTTCTTCGGTTTCCACGTGTTCTTGTGTCAATCTAATGTGTTGATTTGTGTGGATTATCTATTGCTCCTGAATGCACTGTGTCAAAAGAACAAACTATTATATTTAAAGGTTTCAATGAACTCACTACATGCGTGCACTAATTGGTATCTAATTAAAATTTATGATTTTGGATGATCATTACAAGTTATATCAAAGTTCTTTCTCGTGTAATTTAATCAAACTAATTGCAATACAATGTTTTTCAAGGTTTCAACGAACTCACTCATGCACACTAATTTGATAGGTGTAATTAAAATTTGTGAGTTTGGATGATTAAATTACAAGTTAAGTCAATGTTCATGTGTAATTTAATAAAACTAAGTGCAATACATGCTACACATTTCATCAATGCCCAATATTTCATTGTACAATTAGATTCAACACTACATATGAGTAACTACATACAAGTGCTCAAAGCAACATTGGTGATAGGAACAAACATTACCTCGGGATTCGAGAAATAAAGTGCCTTCTAATGTTGGTTGGGAAGGATATGCTTGGTTATCCTTATGGCTTGGAGGTCATCTTCATGTAGATAAGTACTCTTGTTGTCATGTGTCATTAAGGTTTTTTCATGTGGTAAAACCCTTCAGGGTTAGGGTTTGTTCATGTTTTCATTGTATTTGATTTCTAGACATATAATTATTCTAAGAAAGGTTGCTAGGTTTTCTTCCCCATGAGGGTTTCACGTGATAAAATGTTGTGTCTCTTGTTCGTGAACAACATTTTCATGTGACTTGCAACTCGACATAGCCTAGAAACCGGACATCAGACCAACGAACCGTCGACTCCGTTGGTCTCCTAGCTTACAATTACCTCTAGGGGGCCCTCTCCCTCATCTCCCCATGCCCCCGTGGCTTCATTGTGCATTCATTTCGTAAACTAGGGTTTTGCTTAGTTTCATTGCATGCAATCTCGCATTGGTGGGTCAAATATGCAAAACCCTCCCCCCGAGCCAGTGTTGGCAGTGTTCCCACGTCGGCATTGCCCATACACACCTGCAGGAGCTAATGGCACGCAATCTTGTTGCTACATTTGCTTTTTGTCTCTCGGGCAGAAATTCACCAAGTGTCCTTGAATGACATTTTCATGCGACTTGCAACTCGACATAACTCAGAAACTAGACATCAGACCGATGAACCGTCAACTCCATTGGTCTCCTAGCATGCAATTACCTCTAGGGGGCCCTCTCCCTCATCTCCCCGTGGCTTAGTGGCTTCATTGTGCATTCATTTCGTAAACTAGGGTTTTGCTCAGTTTTATTGCATGCAATCTCGCATTGGTGGGTCAACTCTGCAAAACCCTCCCTCAAGCCAGTGTTGGCAGTGTTCCCATGTCGGCATTTCCCACACACACCCACAGGAGCCAACGACACGCAATCTTGCTGCTCCGTTTTCTTTTTGGCTCTCGGGCGGAAATTCACCAAGTGTCCCTAAACGACATTTTCATGCGACTTGCAACTCGACATAACTCGGACACCGAACGTCAAAACGATGAATTGTCGAATCCATTGGTCTCCTAGTGTGCGATTACCTCTAGGGGGGCCTCTCCCTTGTCTCCCCATGGCCCAGTGGCTTCATTGTGCATTCATTTCGTAAACTAGGGTTTTGCTTAGTTTTATTGCTTGCAATCTCGCATTGGTCGGTCAACTCTGCCAAACCCTCCCCTGATCTAATGTTGGCAGTGTTCCCATGTCAGCATTTCCCACACACACTTGTAGGAGCCAACGACACCCAATCTTCCTGCTCTGTTTGGTTTTTGGCTCCCAGACGGAAATTCACCAAGTGTCCCTGAACGAGATTTTCATGCGACTTGCAACTCGACATAACTCGAAAACTGTACGTCCGATTGATGAACCATCGACTTCATTGGTCTCCTAGAATGCGATTACCTCTAGGGGGGCCTCTCCCTCATCTCCCCATGGCTTAGTGGCTTCATTGTGCATTCATTTAGTAAACTAGGGTTTTGCTCAGTTTCATTGCATGTAATCTCGCATTGGTGGGTAAACTCTGCAAAAGCCTCCCCCAAGCAAGTGTTGGAAGTGTTCCCACGTCGGCATTTCTCACACACACCCACAGGAGCCAACGACACACAATCTTGCTGCTCCATTTGCTTTTTGGCTCCTAGGCGAAAATTCACCAAGTGTCCATGAACGACATTTCCATGCGACTTGCAACTCGACATAACTCTGAAACCGGATGTCGGATCGATGAACGATCGACTCCGTTGGTCTTCTGGCATGCGATTACCTCTAGGGGGCCCTCTCCCTCATCTCCCCATGGCCTAGTGGCTTCATTGTGCATTCATTTCGTAAACTAGGGTTTTCCTCAGTGTGGGAGTGTGCAATTTTTGCACACGGGGGTCAACTTTGGAAAATCATCCACATAGCAGGTATGGCTAGTGTTCCCAGCCTGAACCTGCCTAGACACACCTGCATGACTCCCTGGAACCCGTTTTTGTTGCACGGTTGGATTTCTATGCCCCCGACAGGTATCCAGCAGGTGTCCCTGAAGGCCTTTTGGCAACGAGACGGGATGAGCCATAGAATGAAGACCGTGGCTCGGATCGACGAACCATCAACTCCATTGGATTCAGCACACCAGGATAGTTCCCATTTTTCTCCTCCCCTCCAGCCCGGTGGCCCATTTGTCACCTTACAGGTTCATCTTGGAAACTAGGGTTTTGCTTAGTGTGGGAGTGTGCAATTTTTGCACACGGGGGCCAACTTTGGAAAATCATCCATCGGGTGGGTATGGCTAGTGTTCCCAGCCTGAGCCTGCCTAGACACACCTGCAGGACTCCCTGGAACCCAGTTTTGTTGCACAGTTAGAGTTCTATGCCCCCGGCAGGTATCCAGCAGGTGTCCTTGAAGGCCTTCTGGTAGCAAGACGAGACGAGCCATAGAATGAAGACCGTGGCTCAGATCGACAAACCGTTGAATCCGTTGGATTCAACACGCTGGGATAGTGCCAGGGGTGCCCCTCCCCTCTGGCCCGGTGGCCCATGTGTCACCTTGCAGGTCCATCTTGGAAACTAGGGTTTTGCTCAGTGTGGGAGTGTGCAATTTTTGCACACGAGGGTCAACTTTGGAAAATCATCCACCGAGTGGGTATGGCTAGTGTTCCCAGCCATAACATACATAGACACACCTATTGGACTCCCTAGAACTCGATTTTGTTGCATGGTTGGAGTTCTATGCCCCAGGCAGGTATCCAGCAAGTGTCCCTGAAGGCCTTTTGGATGCAAGATGGAACAAGCCATACAATGATGACCGTGGCTCGGATCGATGAACCGTCAACTCCCTTGGATTTACGACGTCTGGATAGTGCTAGGGGTTCCCCTCACCTATGGTCTGGTGGCACAGGTGCCACCTTGCAGGTCCATCTTGGAAACTAGGGTTTTGTAGGTCCATGATGAAGATTTTCATGATGATGATGATGGTGATGATGATGATGATGTTGATGATGATGGCTTGGTCTAAGGTGGTGCTCTCAAATAGCTAATTCATTATGAAATATTTAACAAGACATGAATTAAAGTTAATATAAGTGTATTTTTTAATATAGTGAGCATGAATTGAATTAATTTTGTTGGGTGAAGCCAATAACCAACATGATGAACATAATATAATTTTAGGGCTTACTAGTCATATGTAAAAAATGGCATATTCATAAACTTGACATACAAGAGAACTTTTGGCATATTTATAAACAACGTAAATGTAAATTTGGCATATCAAGAACACAAAATTGACATATTCATATGAAACATACATGTGAAAATTGAGCATATATCAATATTCAATTACAAATAGTATAAATAGTATAATATTAAAAGTATGTAACATACCTCATCATGCTAGATCCCACCTATTATCATACAACCAAGCCCTCCGGATCATCTCTTATACTGATGGTCTCCATTAGTCTCTCGTGCTCTGTATCTGGTAAGAAGTAGCGTACCTTCGATGTATTTCGGCTAGGCATTGTTCATACCTGGAGGTTTGTGCCAATGATTAAGTTGGTAAAGTGATACACACTTGCACCTGGTTTGTAATCCCTGTAAACATATCTGCCCTTCTTTCTTGCATTTATATCCCGTGTCAAGTATTCACCTTTAACAACGATAGACCCAGTTGGGAAGTGGTTGTTTTCATTGTCATTCATGGACATAATGAGGGTTTGCTTTCCATCTATACAGTGTGCCAACTAGTAATCACCACCCCATTCAGTATCTTTTGAGGCAACCACTGTGTATATGTGCCCTACATTATATGATTGTAGGTATATGATCAAAATATTTTTCATGCGATACAAGGCCATTAATGTGCATTTGAATACTACGTAAACAAACCAAAAATGTTAAGGAAATGCATCATATCGGGTTGTACAATATCTGAGACATGATCAAAATCTGCAAAAATAAATGATTGGTCTTCTTCCAACGTAGTTAACTCAACAATTGCACGCTGATCAAGTGGAAGTGATATGCAATCCCATCCATCAACCCAATCCAATTTCACACCCATCCCAGTCACCATCACAACAAGGCGGGCAAAAACAAGCGAGTTTTCTGGTCCAAATTTCAAATACTGGGTTATCAGAGCTTCGAACCGAATGAAAGCCACGAGTCCCTACCACGGTCTTGCAATCCCATGCATGTGAACGATCTATGTCTACCACCTCCCAAAAAAATCTCTCCCCATGTCTCTTTCTTGTGGATTCTACTCGCATAGTTGATTCCTCTCCCATTATTGACGTGCACCACCTGACTTAGATTGAGCATTTAGAATAGTAGATTCTGTAGATACTTTCAATTCCTCTCTTCGTAGGGCTGTTTTGACACATGCTTCGGCTCCATCATGCTCTCCTTTACCATGCCCAGTCTCTAAATAGTTCCACATATGTGGCACTTTGTAGTTTTTATGCAATGAACACAACCACTGAAATATGCATGCTTTTTTTAACTGACCAGCACACCCATCAGACCAAATCCAGTGTCGATCCATCTGTATGTTCCTTCCCTTAAAGTGATCATAGAACATGATGAAGCAATGATGTACATAGTGGAAGTCGTGGAACCTATCATCACTTATGTAGAAGTGATATTCCTTCAGAATTTCTCTTTGCTCTTCAGTGCTATTTGGGCCATGCCTATATGTGATATGAACCATCAAGGAAACCTGCTCAGAGTGATAATACTGACTTTGGATCTCATTTTGAGGTTGCAGAGTGTAGTTCTCAGCAAAATCAACAACTGAAAGTATAGTACCAAGGGGAAATGTATCTCTGCAAATTCTAAACTTCTCATCCTTCCATCGTGCCACGTGGACATGATGAACATATTGATGTGTCTTTTCAATAAATTCCTTGATGAAGTCACTAACTTGTACCTGGTGACACAAAATGATCTCAATCTCAGTTTTTTTTGTAAGTAAGGATTGAAATGTAACCGTTACAACATAATTTTATAGATATAAATGCATACCTGAGATGTCACCAATTGTATTTTTTTTCTTTCTTTCCCTACGACTATTTCATAGTTGATATATTTGAAACTTTTCATGTCTGTAACCATTTTCCCAAATTCACCATCTCCATTCTCGTGCATACATTGGCTCAATAATTCCATTCCAGCACAGTTGGAGCATGTTCCATCCAAACAAGATTTTTCATAGAATATTTGCCCCTCGGGCCTATTGCACATGATGCTATGAATGAATTGTCTTGATGAAGTTGGTGGTATGGTCATGGAGCAATCCTGCACATGGTTAGTATGCAACACACAGCGAATGTACAAAAATGTTTCATAGTAATATTCATATTCTACATGGTATCTACAACAACAAGTGTTATGAAGAGTATTTATTCTAACATACCATGGCTTACATATCTCAAAAGATCTTTGCCCCAAGTTCAATTGTCTATGCTCAATCATAAATTTATCGTAAAGTTCTATCTATGTTATATCAAGAAGATGCTTAGTATGTGGTTCATGATCCTTTGAACCCCTTCTGATTTTTAGTACATCCTTTTGGTTTGAAGAAGGCCTTGTGTGATGATGCCAAAAACTGTGCACTAGTCCCTTTACTTCATCAACTAGCTTCATGTCACGACGTGGCAACCGACCAACAAAGGCCCAAAAATCTGTCTGATCGGTTGTGTCAAGATGTTCTCTTCTAATAGAATACCTGCGGAGGGTTTTTACATTCAAATTAGCTAGTTCGGATGTAGGCCTGAGAATACGAAGGGCCCTGGTGTTCTTATTTGCAATTGCTTGTGACAACACACGACGAGCAGCATTGCGGTCCTTTGAACGTGTGTTCTTACCAATTTTACCAAATGCATCTACTAGGATTTTAACTATATGAGAACTTGGTTCAGAATTCTTTATCATCTTTATCCCTAACTTTTTCCTAACAACATTCATGCTCCTAGATTTTAACAATGATAAAAATAATCTACATTTATCTCCATCACATTTAGAAACAAAATATTTATCAAGTATCTTTTGAGATTGATAAGCAATACTACGTTTAGATAGAGTACCTTCAATGGAATTGATAAGACTTTCATCAACTTGCATACACTTCGAAGTTCTTTGACGTGTGCTTGCTAATGGAGGTAAGGGGGTTGGAATTGTACCATGTAGCACATCACCAAGATGCTCTGGTGTTTCAGTAGTAGCTTGGTGTCCTTCATTCTCTTCCTGTTAGTTGGATGGTGGAAGTCCAACATCCTCATCGATGGTCTGTGGAAGTCCAACATCCTTTTGTGGAAGTCCTAGATCCTCATCGATGGTCTAGATAACATTCTCTTCTTCAACAGTAGGCAAAATGTCCAATGCCTCTCTGACTTCATCACTTGTATAACCACATCCGGATAGCAAATTTTGTGTTTCTTCATGAGCTTCATCTTGAGATGGTAACTTATCACTTTGACTTGAAGTGGGAATTGAAACATCCCCTAATGAGCACCTATGTTTTGCTTCTTGATTACTTCCATGGGGTGCTTGTTCAACAACTATTGTGGAAATTGAAGGTCCCTCTTGTCATGGATTAATAGGATGAACCGTGGTATTCTCTACAATTGGATTTGGATTAGTTTCCAAAGAAAGCCTCCGATTCATCATGTATATTCTTTTCTTTTCTTTCTCTTCTTCAATGACTTCTTGAGGTCTCTTCTTCCTTGCTGATTTGCTTACTTGGTTACGTGCATTCCCCATCACCACCATGATCAATTCAATATAGTTTGTTTTTGTTGCTCCTCAATTACAAGCTCTTCGATAATAAGCAAATGAAAGTTAAATCATAAATTGTTTGGGCTCTTTGATTCTCTTGTACACTTGTGTATATCCACCATCACCATGAAATGGTCTTGAAGCTTGATATCTTATCTTGTGTGCTCCTCAAATATAGGCAAAATGAATCTTTCAAAGACCTTATCTTTGGTGTTATTCAATTGGAGATTCTTCAAGATTGTTGATTATCTTCTTGAAATATGGCCATATAACTCAACACCACAATGACCAACCATGAAAGATGTCCTCAATGTTGCACCTGCATAAAAAAAATAATGATGGAGATGGTGTAGAATGTGAGAATTTCCAATGGCAGGCTCATGCTGTTCAAAAAATTGCGGGAGTCTTGTTTTGGCTCGGACAGAGTGAAGTTGCTCTCGGACAGGGACAGTCCACTTTTTATAGAGTTGCAAAATGCGCACACGTTATATAAAGCAAAAATGCTTGCGCGATATGAAGTGTAAAAATGTGTAAGCGATATTGTCAAGCACAATAAATAGGTTAGCTGCATGGCTAGGGAAATGAACAAAATCAAAAGAAAACAAATATTTTATATGGTTACATACATTGTCAAGCATACTCCACTCTCCATCACTCCACCTTCTCTTTATCTTCGTCATTATCCCTCCCTATAGCACTCTCTCCCTTCTTCTCCCTTAATCACTAACCCTCTACGCCTTTATTGCTCCCCCCTGCCCTCTCTGTCTTACCTTGTTCCTAGAGCCCCTCCCCCATAAAGGCCTTTAGACCCTCTTCTAAACATTAATCCCTAAGTGCATAAGTGCACAAGATGATGATGAGGAGGAGGGTGATGACAATGAAGATGATCATGATGCAGATGGAGATGATAAAGATGACGATGTTGATGAAGATGATGGTGATAATGATGAAGATGTTGATGATGATGGTGATGGTGATGTTCGGATGATGATGATGATGATGATGATGATGAAGATGATGGTGACATGATGGAGATGTTGATCTGATGAGGAAGATGATGATGATGATGATGGTGATGATGGTGATGAAGATGATGATGAAGAAGATGATGATGATAGAGATGTTGTGTTGATGGGGAACCTAGAGATGACAATGATGATGAAGATGGTGATGGTGATGGTGATGGTGATGACGATGAAGATTTTGATGATGATGTTGATGGTGATAATGATGAAGATGTTGACGGTGATGGTGATGTTTAGATGATGATCATGATGATGTTTAGAAGATCATGATGGTGATGATGGTGATGATGATGGAGAAGATGACGATGATGGATATGTTGATGAGGAACCTACAGATGCCAATGATGATGATGATGATGGTGATGAAGATGATGATGGTGGAGATGTTGATGAGCAACCTATAGATGCCAATGATGATGGTGATGATGATGAAGATGTCGATAATGATGGTGCTGGTAATGATGATGAAGATGTTGACGATGATGGTGATGGTGATGTTCGGATGATGATGATGATGATGATGGTGACATGATGGAGATGCTGATCTGATGATGAAGATGATGATGATGATGATGGTGATGATGATGAAGATGTTGATGATGATGGTGATGGTGATGAAGATGATGATGATGAAGAAGATGATGATGATGGAGATGTTGATGAGGAAGGTGGAGATGACAATGATGATGAAGATGTTTATGGTCATGAAGATGATGATGATGGTGATGGTGATGATGATGGACATGTTGAAGATGATGGAGATGGCGATGAAGATGATGATGATGATGATGATGGTGAAGATGATGAAGAAGATGATGATGATGGAGATGTTGATATGATGACGATGAAGATGATGATTATGGTGATGATGATGAAGATGTTGATGCTGATGATGATGGTGATGAAGATGATGATGATGGAGATGTTGATGAGGAACCTACAAATGCCAATGATGATGATGATGATGGTGATGACGATGAAGATGTTGATGATGATGGTGATGGTAATGATGATGAAGATGTTGATGATGATGGTGATGGTGATGTTCAGATGATGATGATGATGATGAAGATGATGGTGACATGATGGAGATGTTGATCTGATTCAAGGAAGATGATGATGATGATGGTGATGATGATGAAGATGTTGATGATGATGATGAGGGTGATGAAGATGATGATGATGAAGAAGATGATGATGATGGAGATGTTTATGTTGATGGGGAACCTAGAGATGACAATGATGATGAAGATGGTGATGGTGATGACGATGAAGATTTTGATTATGATGGTGATGGTGATGATGATGATGATGTTGATGATGATGGTGATGGTGATGTTTAGATGATGATCATGATGATGTTTAGAAGATGATGATGATGATGATGGAGAGGTTGATTTGATGAGGAATATGATGATGATGATGATGGTGATGATGATGAAGATGTTGATGATGACGATGATGGTCATGAAGATGATGATGATGAAGAATATGATGATGATGGAGAACCTAGAGATGAAAATGATGATGAAGATGTTGATGATGATGATGATGAAGGTGTCAGTGATGAAGATGATGATGATGATGATGATGATGATGATGGAGATGTTGATGAGGAAGGGGGATATGACAATGATGATGAAGATGTTTATGGTGATGAAGATGTTCATGATGATGGTGATGGTGATGAAGATGATGATGAAGATGATAAGGATGAAGAAGATGATGATGATGGAGATGTTAATGAGGAACCTAGAGATGACAATGATGATGAATATGTTGATGATGATGATGATGGTGATGATGATGAATATGGTGATGGTGATGAAGATGATGACGAGGCGGGTATCCACCTTATGTATATATTCACAAATATCCAAGTCCCTATAGAACTCTCTCCCTTCATTCACCCTTAATAACAAACCCTATGTGCCTTTATCCCTCCCCCCTGCCCTCTCTATCTCACCTTGTATCCCTCTCTCCCTATCTCTTTCTCTAGATCTATCCCTAGTTATGTCCCTCACTCCCTTTACCTCCCTCCCTCTATGTCGCTTTCTCTCCCTTACACCATCTTCATCCTTGCCACCCCATTGATTCCTCCTTCCCTATCACACACACACACACACACACAACCTCCCACTTTCTTTGTCGCTCACAACTCCCTCTAGTCTCTCTCTCCCCAACCATCAATTTCTCTCTCTCTCTCTCTCTCTCTCTCTCTCAAACACACACACATTATGTCCCTTTCCATTCTGAAACCCATCCCCCCTCCATCTATGTCTATCTCCACCTTTCTCCCTCCATCCCTCACCCTACCTTCTCTCCCTCCCCCTCTCATTGCCTATCTCTCTCTCACCTTCTATCCCTCCCTCATGTTATCTTTCCCTCAACCTATCCCAATCTCTCCATCACTCCCTCTCTCTCACACACTTTATGTCCGTTCGCCCTCCTCTCATATTCTCTCTCTCTCTCTCTCTCTCTCTCTCTCTCTCTCTCTCTCTCTCCATCACCACCACTCCCTGCGTGTCTCCCACCAACACTTTATGTCCCTCCCTTACTATCTCTTTATTTCATTCTATCCCCATCTATCTCTCACTCCCTCTAAATCCATTCCTCCCCATTGTCCCTCTCCCTCCCTCGCTCTATGTCTCCCCCCCCCTTGTATTCTTTATTTCTCTCTCACATCCCCCTTGCTTCCATCCATTCCCTTGTCACTCAAGTCTCACTTTCAACTTCTAACCCTATACCTCTTCAGAACCTATTCTACTCCTAATAGTGCTCTCAAGCTCCACTTCCCTTCAACCCTTGTAGCCCATCATGTTCTCATTCCCTTCATCTCTCCCCACTCAAGATTCCAACATCCTTCTAAGCCCTTGACCCTTTCCCACCCTTGTTAAATATTAACCATATATTCCCTTGACCCTTCCCCACCCCTTCTCAAATATTAAACAAAAATTTTCGTGAGTCTTCCACACCCGTTCTTTCTCAAGTATTAAACATGTATTTTATGATTTACATAATGCAAGCGCGTTTTGGAACTATATAACGCGTACGCGTTATGTAGTTATATAATGCGTGCGCGTTATGTACATCTAAAAGCATGGCAATATTTTTGAATTTGGAGTTTGCTTTCATGTCAACAATAATCCTATGTGTATGCTTTGGAGTTTGCTTAGGTAATTCCAAACCTGTGCAATGTTAATGAAAAACCAAAGCTAATTGGGTATTTCTTCCAGTTTCTGGAGAAGCCTGTGCTTAGCCACTCGTTACAATATGCTACACACAGTCATTTTTTACAAAATCTTAGACACAAATAACATTTTTTCTACAGATTCCAAATATGTAACTTTTATTTTGAAATATTAATTTTTCCTATTTTATTTCAATTTCTTTTCTGTCCTACTTCCTTAACTCGTGAAACACACTGTTAGTGTTTCTTCCATAACTTTTTCAATTCTTGATCATTTAAAAAAAAATTGTATGGTGCGTAAGAGGACACTAACCTCCACGTTCTATGAAAAACCCATGTCAAGATTTTTGCATTAAGACCTTCAAAGGCTCTACCCACAAAAGAGGTACTATTTTCGAGGTTTGATCACTTAAACAATTATAAAAAAATTATAAAATTACTAATTTAATTTTTGAAAAATAATGGCACAGAAGTGCTATGTGTTCTCTACATGCATGCCGATTTTTGTAGCTTGATTCCATCATTTAGGCCCTCAAAGGATCAACCCACAAAAACATATACCTTATCATTTGCGTGAAAAATAAAAAGTGTCTATTAGGAAAAATGAAACTTGACATAGCTATGCAAATTTTCAATACATGAAAGTTATATATTCGGAAATGTGATTCAATTTCCTACATTTAATCTTTTTTACTCAATGCAATATATTTTGCGTAGTAGCTCAAAAAATACAAGTAAGTTGAAGGATGCCTGATTTTTCAGTTTTCTATTGCATCTAATGCGCCAGAAGTGACCCTCATTAGTTTGCACTGACCCATAAACATTACAATAATAGAAACTAGGAAGATTTGAATTTTCATGAATTTAAATTTAAAAAATCTAAACTAAATATATATTCAAAATTCAACATATTAGATATTCTTTTATATGATAATTTTAATAAAGAGATATTTGTTGCAAAATAAAGCATTTAAAATTAAATATAGGAAAATATGTATTTAATTTGTATTGTGATTTTTTTAATCCAAAATTACACAAGCATTTATAATTGTGATAAACTATTAAAATGCAAATCTACAAAGTGTGTTTTACTACATTTTCATTTTTAACATCTCTCATTACAACCTAGTGTGTGTTTGTGTGTGTATTCCACTTTTTTCATGGAAATGATAAGCAGATGCAAACAATTTACATTTATTTCCAATGCTTGGATTATACAAAGGAATTTCAATGTTATGTGGTGTGGTTATTAGTTTTCATTTATAATGTCATATGGAGACACCCAAATTTTGTGAAATTTAGTTCACACCAAGATCCGATCAAGAAATTACACACTCTCACAAAAGATCTCACATAACTAGTCAAGAACACTAAAATTCACTCACATAAGATGCAAATTGAATTACTCAAATGAATAATATTACATCAGCCAACCTTGAGCAAGTAAATGGCTGTCAATATATAAAATTACATCAAAAATTCGAATGCATAAGGATTCCATTTAAATCCTCACAAAAGAAGACTTACTAAAATAATGCAAAACCACCCTAGGTGGCAAGTGTGTTCTCCATGTCACACCAAAGGCTAGCGAATTTCTAATTTAGTGATCAGATAGTGATGTATGATGAATAAACATGCCAAATTGATCCACCCAAATATGTGGAGCGTTACTTGTAGCATTCTCAATATTAGGGCTAGGCATCTCTCCTCATTCCAAAAAGGTAAGGTGTGGAACTACACAGCAAATCTGAATAGTAGGATGCCCTGAACCATTCGTGGAGCTAGGTTTGAGGATGGATTATTGGAATGTCTATGCGTGAAGGATGAAAGGGAGTGACATGGTGGAGCAACAGGCGATAGCTGGGGAACAGCGTGGGAGAGTTGGGTAGCATGATAGTTGGACAGAAGCGTGGGAGTGGCTAGCGTGATAGTTGGGGAGAAGTGTGGTTTTGTTGGTGGAGAGTGGAGTGTATAATGTAGGGGATGGATAAGCGTGGGAATGTTTGCACGCAGAGGGGCTCATTCAAAGGAATGTTGGGGAAAACTATAAACATAGGAGCATGGATGGAGGGAAAGATCCGATCCCAATTGGCTATGGGAATGCTGGGATGGAGGCGTAGTTAGGGATGCCAGGGAACGTGGGTGGAAAATGTAGGAGAGAGGTTTTAAAGATGCTGCGTGGAATGAGGGAGAATGGAACATGAGAGCTAGGCATTATAGGAGGAGAGTAGCGTAGGATTTGGGGAAGAGGAATAAGAGTCGACTGAGTGGGAGGCCTGTAGAAAACTAGAACATGGAGGAGGGGCTAAATGTTGCAGAGAAGTTAAAATCTTTGGGAGATAACCTAATATGTAAAAACACAAGAATAATATTCTCATAACATGCCCGATTTTGTAAGTAGATCGTAGGTTCCTTTTATAGGCCAAGGACCTGACTTATTTACATAAATATGCTCTAATACAATTAACCCAGTTAACTAATTCTAGGATTACTCATGTCCCCTATGGGTTGCAAAGAAGGCTAGCTTCTTTGTGGCCCAATTCCTCCCTGTTTAGATCTGGAAGCGTCCCTGCTTCCATGAGAAGATGAGGAAACTGACTTTGCATGATCTCAGATGTCATCCATTTTGCTTGAGCTGGAGTCTATCCTTCGCGTGCCATGAGGTAGGAGGTGTAATCCCGGTGGTGAGTAGAACGGGTCTTGGTGTCAAGGATAGTATCTCTCGACAATGGAAGCTGGAAGTCCTATAGCCAAGTTGAAGCATACTTTTTCAAAGGATTCAGAGGTAAGTTCTTGAAAAACCTCAGTCTATACATTAAAATGCTTTTAGTTGAGAAAGGTGTGTTAAGAATGCAGCAATTATTCTAAATTTGTCATGGTAGAGAATACACACATTGATTCTGACGAAGAAAACCATGCTTTGAGAAGTGGAAAGAGATATAAGCTTACTAACGAAAAGAATCCCAGACAATCTAGAAACTGTATAGATACTAAAATTCCATGTGACCTCAATAATAAGAACACTCACTTATCAGCCACAATCCAACATATTACACCTCAGAATCCATCAGTCCAGAACCCACCCGCTGCGAGCATTGTGCAACCCATCCCACAGATTAGCAATACTAGTAACACCATAGGAGCGAGTGCTCACAACACTAGGACTTAGACCATTCCATGGAATACTATCCCTAGCACAATCCAGTAGCCTGTGTCTACTTTTGTCGCAGGGAATCAGTCCAAAAACCATACATAATTCGAAAGGAGAATGACTGATAACGATATAAAGCTACCAATATTCAAAGGAACGGGTCTAAAAGACCCTGATCAACACTGGTTTCTATGTGAAGCCGTGTGGAGTGTGAAGCAAGTTACGGATGATGCTATAAAAAGAGAGCAGCTCATCACTACTCTTAGAGATAGAGCACTGCATTGGTTTATGAAGTATTCTCAAGCACAGCCGAGAACACTAGCAAACATCAAGACAGCGATTGTAGCAGAGTTTAAGAATCCCAAATAAGAATCATAGTGCATAATAGAGTTGAAAGAAATCAAGCAAAAACCTACTAAATCGGTCTCAGAATTCGACCAAAAATTCAAAACATTGTTGGACCAAGTGAGCTTTGTTATATCTCTGCAATAGCATCAAGAATGGTTTGTTGCTGTGTTGTTTCCCCATATCAGACAACCATTGATGCAACAGAAGTTTGTATCTCAAGCTGAGGCCTTGGAGATCACGATGAAGTTGGAAGCTTCACCAATTGGAGAAAGTAGTTCTGGGATGATACCAATCCAGAACCAGTGGCTACCTTGACATTAGAATTACAAGGTATGAAGAATGGAAAAGAACAGAGACATGAACAAAGACATGAAGTTTGGTGCACATGATGCAAAGGAGAGGACCACATTAGAGAACATTACCCCTTATTTCAAGATTATCTTAATAATGGTGCACCAAACCCAATGAATATGAACCAGAACCAGGTGCCATGGTGTGAAATTTGTAGAACCAGAGGACACTGGCCTGAGGATTGTTACCTCATACAGAAATATGTCAAGACGTCTAAAAACATATACTGTAATTTTTGTAAATCAGTTGGACATGATGAGTCTGACTATCACGCTTATGAGTTGATGAATGAAAGAAAGCGAGATATGGAAGCAATGTGAGGTTCTGGAATGTACCGCGTCCAAGAAGAAAATCAGCCAAAGCAAGAGAACACCCACTATGATTAGGGACCATATAGAGGCCGCGGTGGTGGATACCGCAGGAGAGGAAGAAATGCTAGCCAAGCTCAAGGAAGAGGACGAGGCCAGGTAATATGCTATAACTGTGCCAGCCAGGTCATGTATCTAGAGAATGTACTAATCCATGCACCACATGCAACTACTGTAAATTGTTTGATCATGTGATTGAAGACTGCCCCATGCTTGAGGTAGAAATGTAGAAGCAGAGAAGGATAAAAACACGAAACCCTAACATTCAGTTGATCGCAGAAGAGAATATACCTATAGGCTAGAGTGTAAATGCCGTAACGTGAAGTGGCGTTGATATAGGAAGAGACAAAAGCGTAGAAGCCTTGAATTCTGGAACAACCGCCTAAGAAAAGCTCTGGAGAAACATTAGGGATTAGAAAAGCTCCTGGGAAAGCACCTCCATTGAACTTACAGAAAAATAAAGAAATATTTAAAGAAGCATGAGACATGTTCAAACAACCACCACCAACTTCACCAAGGATCCTGTTGCATAGTCAAGTACCGCAGATAGAAGATATGCCACTGGCATATGATCAGATGCACGTTGCACCATATACATCCATTTTTGTTGCGTAGTTCCTACGCAGTTGCATCAAATTATTAAAAAACAAAGACACTCTTATGGAATTTGAAAAACTGATAAATCAATATGAATCAGGCAGTAAGAAAAGGACTACACATGGTGCAGTACATAACGTTAGGAGTCCCAAAAGAACCGGGAGGGAAATGCGGTTCACTACACAGATAGGAGACTACGAGATGGACAAGATCATTCTTAATCTTGGATCTGAAGTGAATGTCTTGACCAAGTAGACATGGTAGGCGATGGGGAAGCCAAAGTTACAATGGTCACGTATACAGTTAAGAATGGCTAATCAAGGCATAGTTATACCGCTCGGAAGGTTAACCAATACCATTGTCGACATTGACGGAGTGCAAAGTTATGTAGACTTCAAAGTAATGGAAATTGTGGATGATAGCAATCCTTATCCAGCACTACTGGGTATCGATTGGGAAATGATGAACTCCACCATCATAAATATGAAGACAATGAAAATGATATTTGAAGGCAATGACATAAGGGTCGTCGCACCATTGGATCCTTCGCAGGGGGAGCGATATGTTGAACCAATTCAGGAAGAGTACAGATCTCAAGATCTCAACCATATCTATAAGATGAAAACAAATGCTGTAGATTATACTCATCCTACCATGGATGGAACGCTTAGCTGGCGCTACGATAGTTCTTTCATCTCAGACTCTGAGGCAGGATTAGAAAACTAGAAACACAAAATGCATGAAGTATCTACCAGAAGATGCACAACAATTACAAATTCACTCTGTTGGGTTGGAAAACAGGTAAGTCTAATCCCCACTTATGATGGTACAGCTAACATCTATTCATTTATCAAAGAATGCACTGCAGTAGTTGCAAAAGAACATCGCGTCTCAGCATTAGACATGGCACTCCGCAAGACACCTTCCAGATGGTGGGCGAAGCATAAAAATACATTGACAACTTGCGACTAGTGCAAAATAAAACTACAGATCAAATTCGGTGATAAGGTTACACTACCATTTGAGAAATATAATGGCCAGATGGATACAAAGGATCATATTGCAGCCTATACAAAAGCTTGGGAAGAAAGACCATAAACAGAATGGGTACATCTCTTTATGCATACACTGGAGGAGCCTATTCCAAAGAAATGGTACCTGGAGGAGGAGCTGTGTAGAGGAACCGCATATTGGTCTATCCTCACTGTGAGCTTCCAGAAGGACTTTAGCTTCGAAGACGACCATCCGACTATCCATGACGCGCTACAGCTTATCAAGGAAAAGATATTTACACCAGATTGCACGGAGGAAAACAAAACATTAGAAGAGTTTTTTGAAGCAAACAACGTACTTGCAAGTCTACAACCAGATTGGATAGAACAAGTAGAGCAAGTCTTGGACTGTTATAACCCAACTGAAAAAGATAAAGACAAGGAAGACAACGATGAGGAAGACCCAGGCAATATAAAGATCCTTGAATCAGAAGGAACGCGCTAGGTAGAAGGACCTCCACTCGAGATTCCAAATATGAGTGGACCGGTCAAAACAAAGAAGGTGAACATTGGTACCAGTGAAGAGCCGAAGTTCGCAGCAATAGGAGACTTCTGGGATGATGATACAGTTGCAGAGATTGCGGGTATATTATAGGAATATCAGGAAGTATTCCCAACGAAGTTCATAGAGATGAAAGGCATCCTGGGAAACTTAGGAGTGATGAGAATTCTACTTAAGCCTAGAGTGAAACCTATAAAACAAAGGCCATATAGACTGAATCCACGCTACAAAGAATGAGTTAAGGTAGAACTCAACAAGATGCTCGACGTAGGGATCATTGAGCCTATTGAAGAATCTGAATGGATAAGCCCGATGGTCGTCCAAGACAAAAAAAAAAAGGGTGAGATGAGGATTTGTGTTGATCTCGGAAAGCTAAATGATGCCTCAATGCATGACCCATTTCCTACACCTTTTACAGACGAAGTACTTGATAACGTTGGAGGGAATGAGGCATAGTCTTTTACTGATGGATTTTCTGGATACCATCAAGTAAGAGTTGATCCAGCTGATAGGCACAAAACCACTTTTGCAATAGAATGGGCGTTGTTTCAGTATACAGTGATTCCTTTTGGTTTGAAGAACACACCAGCCATATTTTCTAGAGTGGTGATCGCAGCATTTAAAGAATTCATCCACAAGTTTTTAGAGGTTTACTTCGATGATTGGACCATTTTTGGGCTACTGAAGAACCATGTTGTGAACCTCAGGATGATGCTGGAAAAATGCAGACAACATTAGATTTCATTGAATTTGAAGAAGTATATTTTCTGTGTTCCTTATGGGATTCTGTTGGGACACATTGTGTGTAAGAAGGGATTGGTGGTTGACCCTGCAAAGATCGCAGTTATTGTAAACTTGCCTACACCAAATTTAGTTAAATAATTACGCACTACAATAGGGCATACCGGGTACCACAAGAAATTCATAAAAGGGTATGCACAGATAACTGCAGCAATGGAGAAGCTTTTAAAAAAGGATGCATCATTCATTTGGAATGAGGACCATGAGAAAGGATTTGACACATTGAAAGAGAAAATGGTGACTGCGTCGATCCTAGTTTTTCTAGACTGGGAAAAGCCATTTCATGTACATGTTGATGCTTCATGTATAGCACTGGGTGTTGTTCTTGCACATCCAGGAGAAGGAGGCATCGATCATCCCATTTGATTTTCGAGCAGAAATTTGTCATCTGCTGAGAAGAATTATACCACTACTAAAAGGGAAGGACTCGCAATGGTATATGCGCTACAAAAGTTCAGACACTATTTGCTTGGTGCACACTTCTCAATGTTTACCGACCATTCTGCATTTAAATACCTAGTCAATAAGCTAGTGTTAGGGGGGCGGATATGCAGATGGCTCTTACTCTTCCAAGAGTATGATTTTGAAATAGTAGTTAATCCAGGAAGATTAAATTTAAGCCCTGATCATCTATGAAGGATCGAGTCAGGAGAGGAACCTACGAATCTGGAAGAATATTTGCTGATGTGCAATTGTTTGCTATACAGGTTGCCAATGATTATTATCAGGACATCATTGATTTTCTAACTACAGGGTTTGCACCTACTGAATTCACTACATAGCAGAAAATGCAGCTAGTAGTGTGAGCAGTAGACTTCAGCATTGTCGCAAGACAACTCTACAAGTTAGGACCTAATGAAGTGTTATGAAGATGCGTATTGGAACATGAAAAGCCATTTATATTAGTTGATGCGCATTTAGGAGTAACAGGAGTTCATTATGTAGGAAGGGCTATTGCGCAGAAGATATTGAGCGCAGGGCTATGGTGGCCTACAATTCATAAGGACTCCAAAGAACATTGCCAGAACTGCGATGTCTTTCAGAGGATAGGGAAGTCGTCAAGAAGAGATGAAATGTTGTTGAACCCTCAGCTGACCTTGCAGGCATTCGACAAATGGGCAATTGATTTCGTGGGACCTATTAACCCACCAGGAAAAAGAATTGGTGCGAGGTACATTATTACTGCAACTGACTACCTCACCAGATGGGCATAAGCAAAACCAGTAAAGGACTGTACTACAGCCATAGCTGCCAAGTTTATCTTTTAGAACATCCTTACACGATTTGGATGTCCAAAGATTTTGATGAGTAATCAAGGCACTCATTTTTTGAACAGAACCATTGAAGCTTTGACCAAAGAGTTCTACATCCATCATTAGCGTAGTACACCTTATCACCCATAAGTGCATGAAACTATTGAAGCATTCAATAAAGTACTTGAGAATGCATTAACCAAGATATGCAACGTAAATCATGATGACTGGGACCTGCGCATTCCATCTGTATTATGGGCATACAGAATCACATGCAAAAAATTAAATGGACATACACCTTTCAGATTGGTTTATGGGCAGGAAGCAATAATGCCAATGGAATATATTATTCCCATCTTGAGAATAGCCGCATTTACAGGGATGGAAGATTGCACAGCACTAGAACAAAGGTTGTTACACTTGGTTGGGTTGGAAGAAGATCGCTTCATTGTGGGATTCCACTAGCAAGTGCAAAAATAATGAGAAAAAGCATGGCACGATCGCCACATCAAGAATAAGTCTTTTCAGGTAGGTGATCTAGTCCTCCTGTACGATAGTAAATTCATGAAGTTTCCTGGAAAATTTAAAATGCATTGGCTTGGCCCATATACAGTTATACAGGTTACTAATGGTGTTGCAGTCCAGTTAGCTACCTTAACTGGTGATACATTACCCAATCTGATTAATGGAAGCAGACTAAAGCTTTACCGCGATAGTCCTACTTCTCAGAAACCTGTATGATCAAAAAGAAGGGAAAAATTCTAAGTGTCAACAACAATTGAAAATAGGAACTAGAAATTACTGAGAGTCTGTACATGTAATTTATTAAGAAAGGTCTCTGTACCACGCAGCACTGCTGAAGCTGTGTGTGAAAAAAAAAAAAAGAACCACACTGTTGCGACGCTAGAAAGGAAACCATGCAGAGAAAAGAAATGAGATACTACGAAATAACTGCACAGGACCTACGTTCACCTACTGCATAGTTTGACGTAACACTCTAGAAAAATAGTCATTACAGTGTCGGCCGAAAATATAACTGTTATACAGTACTTTCCTATCAACCGCTTGGGCATTTAAAGAACAGATAACCATTCTGAACAGGTTAATGACGGAAAGGATCGATATCTTTGATAGATTTGGTTAACGGTTATAGCATTTAATGCTTATCTAACCATTAAGAGGAGCGGAGGGAGGCTAGTTGCGCCTATAAATACTGTTGTATTCTGTCTCGCGGGCGTTACCAAACACTCCGTATTCCTTACGGACATTATTTTCTGAGTTATTCTGCAAGCTAGAAGGTACCTTGTTGAGAGAGCCCCTAGTGAATGTCTGAAAGGTCTTCGGTAGAGCAAGAACTCATGCTCCCGGAGGCTGTGAAAATATTTCAATATGGAGGTATTGAAGGGTTAATGAGAACCCCCATAAAGAATATTGTCAAAGATAAGCCCGAAGCATCCCAAAGATCACCGAGGCATGCTGTATCCATGGAGCCCAAAGGAAAAGAACCGGTGTAGAAGGTGAAGTTACCAAAGATAAGCTTGGTATTGCTAAAGGGTCCGCAGACCACTAAGGAAATTCCGCTCAGGTTCACACCTGACTATATCTCGCCGAGGGAATAGGGTGTGCCAACATTGAAGCTACCAAAGAATACAAAATATGATATTCCACTGTCACCAATCTCAAAACATGTGAAATTGGCCGATAATCTCCTCGAAAAAATATGAGAATGCAAATGGGAAGACTATGACCTACTACAAATACAGAAGGAGGACAATGAACTAAGGTTTCAACAGTTCAAGCCAGACAGGTATATGTGCTGGAAGAAAGATGTAAAAGGCAACCAGAACTTAGTCGCAATAAGTTAGTTATCTGGAGTTACGGAGTCCGGGCTGTTAAATTTATTATGACTCTCGCATTTTGACAGGTGGCCAGAAGTTAATGTGGTGGTGCGAACCTTAATGGTCTGCATGCACCAAGGATACCTATGGCTCGACTGTAATGTCAACCTGAACATTGATTTGATCCATCACATAACAGGTTTGAGCAAGAGAGGCGCAGATCCAAAGAAATTATTCCAAGGAAAAAGTAAGGATAAAGAAGTAGCCACATTAATGACACAGACTACACCTACCGCGAAGGAAAAGAAAGGGTTTCAGTCTGACGATATAAAGGACAACGCAAAAAATTTTGTCACACAACTATTATCTGGTAAAATTCTAAGGAAATGTAGACCGTTGGAAGTAACTGCAGGCGCTGTATTGCTAGGTGCAAGTGCCGTAGAAGGAGAGAAGTATAAGTGGTGTCAGTACCTACTAAATGAATTCCTCGATGAGCTGCTTGAAGTACACGTAAGTGGAACATATTTCCACTTCACATGGCTGATAGTCCTAAAGGCGTTCATAAGTTGGAAGGAACCAAAGGATTACGTCGGTGTGATCATTGATAAAGATGACTACAGAGGACCACACTATCAAAACCTTTGGGTGAACCTGGATCCATAGAAGCAGCATGCAACGAATGAGGTGTTCCACACCTACTATCATCAACTGCATCATGTCATCACCGTCATGCTATACATATCAAAAGAGATAACAAGAAAATACTTAGAAACTGTAAATTTTATGCTAACATGCGTTGCATTGAAATCTCAGCTAAGGCGCAAAGGAAGAACATAGAATGGTTCAAGGGACGCTATCACATGACAGAGGAAGATATTGATCTTCTCATGAAAGAATGGCCTGTGCAGTATTGGGTCGAGATATTTGATGTCCTGAGAGATGATTGGGAGGAAAATCCAATTCCATGCCCCATTACTGAAGAACCAGCAAATAGGAAGGAACCTGAAAGTCCACTACACCCAAAGGGACAACGGAAAAAAAAAAGTCCAAAGCAAGTAAGGAAAAGACTGATATAGTCCTCAAAGAGGAGGATTATGAAATAATCGCTCAGGTCGTCAATGAAAAGATGGAAGACATGATGATCGAGAAGGAGAAGAAGGAAAAGGTGCTTCATGAAACCTTGAAGGAGAACATTAATAAGTTGGAGGTGATTACGGAGAAATTTGAATAGGTACAGCAAATATTGCCAGCGCAGAAAGACTCAGACTCCGAGGTGAAGTCGGGAGGCACTCTGCAGAAACAAACACCGCAATTGACTCTGGCGGCACCAATGAGGTCCCGCATTGTCCATTTACAACAATTAGAGTAAGGTTGCTACTACCTGACAAAATAATGTTGGATACCAAGGACGTAGAGCACGTGGAACTCGATCTTGTGAAGATCCCATTACTAGGCCTACATTACTTGCAGTTGCAATTTTTTGAAGAGATTTATGATAGAACCACTAAGGCAATAAAAGGGCAAGTAGAACTATAGACAAGATACAAAGAGTTGGAGGAAACTAGCTCGCAGAGAGCTATGGAGCTTCAAGATGAACATGATCATCGGAAAAGGCTAGAATCCACGATCACTGCAGTTGCAGATGAAATACCATAATTTGAAGTACAAACGGAGCCCGCGGATACTGTTATCAAGATCGGCCAAATGGTGAGCAAACTTAAGGAAGACATAGACGATATGGAGATCAACCATGAAGTTGATATTTCTACATTAAAGGGTCAACTTGAGCAAAAGATACTACCGACCGAGGCAGAAATAAGAGAAAAAGAGGCAAAATCCATGGCAAAAAGCATAGCCAGGGAAGTATCTAAATGTGAAATTTTATTAGAGGCGGCTTCTAAGGCATTCACTACCCTTCAGGAAGACCCGGAGTGGCTAGAAGTAAAGAATGCTCTCAAATCTAAGCAGACAGAATTCAAAAAGTTGGATGAGGAAGTTAAAGCGTTACGAGCACGAGAGCGACTCCATAGATACAAGGAGGTCAATGCACTGAAGAAAGAAGTGCAGAATTTAAAAGAGAAAGAGGCTGCAATGGGGGATAAAACAAATCCCTTGCTGGAGAAAGAAAACCTCATCTCACAGGAGATCAAGGAGAAACTGAAAGAGTTGCAAGATGGTAAGCAGCATGTGGAAGAGCAAGACGGACAAGAGATAACACCTGAAATGCTCGACACAGTAAGGCAAGTGAAAAAGGACACCAAGGAAGTAATCAAGAAGTTGATTTTCAAATACAATGACTTCACTTCGTCAACCGGTCCACCAGAGGAGGAACAGCTAGAATATGCCAAAGTTGCAGGTGGCTCGGGGGCGAGCCACATGTAAGTGTTATGGGCTTGTTGGGCCTAGCCCAAGGGGGTAAATTTTTTAACACATTGAGATTTTGGGAACTGCGAAGCTAACTGCAGCATGGATGGATACTTTTTGTAAAAATCAGTTTTTGGAAGCAGCGAGGATAAGCACAACACATTTTTGGTATGCTGTGAAGTTGCACTTAGCGAAGTGTCAGAAGATCTGTGAATTCGGTGCTGCGAGGATTACAACACCGCGATGTGCCACGTCGACGAAGATCCATCTAATCAGAGTGTTAGATGGATGACAACAGTTATTTTGGTTAGGTCACAAAAGACCTATTTTTGGTGAAGATTGTCGATAACTACCAAGCGGTGGGTAGGTGTAGATCGAAATAGACAACTGGTCACACAAACAGAGAACTATTAGTTGAACCAATTGTCAAAGGCCGTGAAAGAAGGAACAGCTTGGCGGAAGCAAGCTGTTGGTGCACATGACAAGGGAGTAGATAGCAACGTGTCTACACAGAGGATAGCCACAACTGAAGATCTTCTACCAGACACCAACAGTCCAATTTTGGGAAAACCTTGACAATTTTGTAAACCTAAGGGTGTCTCCTTTGTAATGTAAAGACATGACCTACGGGCATGATCTCTATATAAGGCATTTTTGTATGGGAAAGGGTGACGTTTTTTGTATTTGGGTATATTGAATATTGTTAGAATGTTTGAGTAAGAAGCCATTGTAAAGGCTCTACAGTTGAGTGCGCAGAGACCTAATTTTGAGGAAGAAGCATGTCTGTAGTTGAGTGCGCAGACGAAGAACTATTGCACCCTTTCCTAAGGTAATAAAACAACAGTTCTTGTGGACGTATCTTCCCATCCGGGGGAGTGAACCACGTTAAATATTTTGTTATGCGATTACTATGTATGGTTTCTATTATTCAGTGGTTTGAATTATTTACAGTATGAATGCTTGAAATTACATTTATCTGATATGTGTTTACTTTTATCTGTATTCATCGCGGAAGGGATGGAATAAGATCTTAGGTAGCTCATACATGGATGAATGTTAATGATCAGTATCTTTAAGTATTTGGATGCATGAACCTGTTAAATAATCACAGAGTAATTGTAAAAATTGGATAATGGTATTAGAGCATGCAGTATTGCGCATTTCATTTATTTATATAACAAAGAAGTGTCAAAATGTCTAAGTATTGATTGAGATAAGTAGAGACAAAGAAGTAAGGTTAATTAGAAGTGATCAAGTATTGTAGTCATTGCACAGTCCAGTGACATGTTGATCCATTAATACTACTGCACGATAAGCTGTTGATAGCCTATCGTCGTAAGCTGGAAGTAACTGCACTACGCAATCTGTCGATGCGCTAATCGAGCAAGCATCCCTGCTTGCTATGGTACTCGACGCGAAGTAGAAGACTTCACGCAATCATTGACCGCGGTGCATGACCTGTCACTGCACTGCACGTTGATCAATTTAAACACTTGCATCACAAGGTTGTGGAAACCTGATTCTGCAACCCCCCCTTAACTTCGCCTCGGGTGAGACCTCAGGCTGCTTGGAGTCTGTTGCCGAAAGGGCCAGTGAATAGGGGTTTTGTTGGTATCTTGTACTGTGAAGTACCTGGGTCTACATTGGAAAACCTCTAGATTAGAATAAACACCAACAGGGATGGGGAAGTGTTTTCATTGGTAGGGAGAGTGGGAAGGGGTCAGGGAGTGAGAGGGCGATTATGGGTAGTGAGAGTTGGTGTGAGAGAGAAGGGGGATGTAGGAAGTTGGGGTAGAAAGAGAGGAGTGGCTTTGGGGGTAGATATATATATATATATATATATATATATATATATATAGAGAGAGAGAGAGAGAGAGAGGGGGTGAGTGGAAGGAGGGTGTGGTTTGTTAGTGGTAGGGGGGACAAAAATTGAGGGAGATAAAGAGATAAATATCAAGGTGGGTGAGTAGGGGCTTAGGGATTATTAGTGTAGTAAGAGAGAACGTAGGGTATAGGGTTGGGGGAGAGAGAGAGAGAGTGTTAGGGTTATGGTTAGGGTAATATGAGAGAGAGAGAGTGAGAGAGGGGGTTAGTAAGCATTAGAAACAGAGAGAGGAGAGGGTTTAATTATAGGGATTGTAGTAGGGTGGTGAAATAGTGTGAGAGGGTGTTAGTAATGATGAGAGATAGACATGGTTAGTGGTAAGGGGAGCAGTAGGGTTTGTGCATATGTGTGAGATAGAGAGAGAGGAGGGGATTAATAAGGGTTAGGGGGAGAAGAGAAAGAGAATTGAGGAGCGAGGGGGAAGGGTGTGGATGATTAGGGAAAGGGGAAAGGAAATGTTTTGGGATGAGAAAGGGATAGAGATTGTGGTGAGGGAAGGGGGAGTATAAGTTTAGGGAATATTAGGAAATTTAGAGAGAAGTAGGGGTATAAGGTGGGGAGAGAGAGAGAGAGGACAAGAGGGTAATTCTCTGGGTGATTAGGGTAGGAAGTAGGAGTGGGTTTGGGGAAAAGTAAGAGATGGAGATCGTGGTGGGGGTAGGGGTGTATAATTTTAGGGAATGTTGTGGAAGTTAGAGAGGAGGATGGGTATCAAGTGGGGGAAAAGAGTGTGTGAGAGAGAGGGGGGGGGTTGGGGTATGGGGATTAGGAGAGATGAAGAGAAAGAGAGAGATAGGTGGAGGGGGTGTTTCTGTATAGGGAGAGAAAGAGATAGAGATCAAGGTCGGGGGATTGGTAGGGATTTAGAGAGAATTAGTTAAGTTATAGGGAATGGGGATACAAGATGAGGGCATATGGAGAGAGAGGGTAGGTATTAAGCTGTATGGGTAGGGGGATTATGAGAGACAAAGAGAGAGAGAAATTCTAGGGTAGGTGGATTAGGAGATAGAAAGAGGCAGGAGGGGTCATTATAGGTAGGGAGAGTAGGAGGGGGGTGAGGGAGAGAGAGAGAGGGAGGGTTAGGGCTAGTTGGAGTTTTGGTGTGAGAGATGGGGGGTGTTAGGGGGTTGGGGGAGAGAGAGAGGGGTGGTATTAGGGATAGGTGGAGGAGTGGGTGATAGAGAGAGAGAGGAGGGGTGAGTGGAAGGAGGGTGTGGGTTTTTAGGAATAGGGGCAGGAGGATGGTTATGGGAGAAAAATAGATAGAAATCAGGGTGGAGGGTAGGGTTTGAGGGATGATTAGGCAATTAGACGGAAAGGGGGGTATAGGTTTGAGACGAGAGAGAGAGAGATGGGGGTGGTAAGTTTTAGGGGGAGGGGCATTAGGAGAGAGAAAGAGACGGAGGGGTTTAACATAGAGAAATGGAGGAGCTTCGGGTGAGTATGAGTGGTCTTAAAGAGAGATATGGGGGGTTAGGGATGGTGATAATGTGTGAGAGAGAGAGGGAAGGCATTATGGGATTGAAGAAAATTTGAGGGAAAGGGGAGTAAGGTTCAAGGAAGAGAGAGAGAGAGAGAGAGAGAGAGAGAGAGAGAGAGAGAGAGATGGGGTTGGTAAGTTGTAGGGGGGGTTAGGAGAGAGAAAGAGAGGGAGGGGTTTAACATAGAGAAATGGAGGAGCTTAGAGAAAGTATGTGTTGGTCGCATCACTGCTCTAGAGGGTTTCCAATGTAGACCCAGGTTCTTTGCTATACTAGATACCAACAAAACGCCTCTTCACCAGCCCTTTCGACAACAGACTGCAAGCAACCTGAGGTCTCACCCAAGGCGAAGTTGAGGGGGGTGGTTGCAGAAGAAGGTTTCCACAACATTGTGATGCGAGTGATTCAACTAATTAATGCGCAACGCGGTGGCAAGTTGTGCAACTACGTTTAGTGACTGCGCGAAGTCTTCTACTTTGCACCGATAATCTTCAAGAACAAGGATATTTGCACCCTTAGCGCGTCCACAGGCCGCGTAGTGTGGTTTATGAGACTTAATCACTTCTAATCAATCTTATTCAATAATCCTTAAGAATTCATCATTACTTAGATTGGTAAACATCATGATTTATGCAGATAAGTGAAATACGCATTGATGTGTGCTTTGATACCACGATTCAATCCTTAACATCTAACTGTGTGGTTATCTCATCAACCCATTCATTCCAGACTTATAGGTGCTTGACTGCTAACATTCATCCATACATGAACTATTAACATCTTATTCCATCCCTTCCGCGGTGAATATAGATAAAAATAAACACATATAAGATAATAGTAACCTTATGCATGCACTGTAAGTAATTTAAATAACAAATTAATGATAATCATGCCTAGCATTCACATAACACAGTGGTTTAACCTGGTTCACCCCCCCGAATGGGAAGCTACATCCACAAGAACTGTTGTTTATTATTTAGGAAAGGGTACAACAGTTCTTTCGTCTGCGCACTCAGCTGCAGGCGCTCTTCTCTCTCTCTCTCTCTCTCTCTCAGAATTAGGTCTCTGTGCACTCAGCTGTAGAGCCTTACAATGCTTTAATCTAACTGATCTAACAATATTCAATAATATCAACAAAAATGAGAGTTAACCCTTTTCCTTTACAAAATTTCCTTATTTATAGATCAAGACCTGTAAGTTATGTCTTTTCCATCTTGAAGGAAGAACCCTTAGGTTTACAAAACTGTTGCAGTTTTCCCCAAACCGGACTACTGATATTTGGAAGTGGATTTTCTGTTATATGCATGCCAACAGGTTGTTTCCACTGATATCTTCTTCCTCCTCCTTATATTACTGGCTCAAGTAGTCATAGCCTTCTGTCTGTTGTGATCAGTCACCTACCTCTGATCTCCACCTACTCACTCCTTGGTAGTTATCGACGATCTTTGCCAACAATAGGTCTTCTGTGACCTAACCAAAATAAATGCCTTCATCTGTCCATGCTCTGCTTAGCTAGATCTCTATCAACGTGGCACATCGCGGTGATGTATTCCTCGCAACACCAATCTCGCAGATCCTTCGACACTGTGCTATGTGCAACTTCACAGCATACCAGAACTTATCCCAAAATTGTTCAAACTTAATTGCACTTAGCTCCGCAGTTCTCAAAATTCTTCCTGTTCAAAAATGACCCATCTGGGCCAGGCCCATTAGGCCCCTAACACTTACATGTGGCTCGCCCCTGAGCCACCTAGAACTCCTTGAACGTGTTCCACTGATTGTGGGCTGATCTTCACAGCGAACTCCTTGAATGTGTGAGTCATCTTTTCTACCATGGCCTTCGTATCTTGTTCAATTTGCCCAACTGTTTCCACCATCTCAAGTGTTATCTCATGGTCAAGTTGGCCTTCCACCTGCTCTCGATTTTGGTTCATCTCTTTTAACTTTTCTTCGATCTCTTGTGAGATCGTGCCGACGTCCTCTAATAATAGCTGTGACTTATCGCCCATTTATGTCTCCGTCTCTCGCAAAGCTTTAACTTCCTTATTTAGGGTGTTGATTTCTTTGTATTTTTGGAGTTTCTCGCTTTCTAGTAATGCCTTAACCTCCTCACCCATATTTTCTAGTGCTTCTTGTTTTTCTTTCATTTCCTTCTTTACTTCGAGCAATTGTTGGTCTTCTTCAAGGGAATTAAATGCCTTCAATGCTGCTTCCAGTAAACTTTGGCATTTAGTCACTTCGATAGCAATATTCTGTGTCGCGGTCTTCACTACTCCCCATCTTAACTGTTGTTCATCTGGTGGAGTTTGTGGGTTGATCTACGCTTTTAGGGAAGCAATTTTAGATTCATGGAGAATCTCCACGTCTTCCTTCTCAGTCTTAAGACTATTGACCAAATTGCCAATCTTGACAATAGTATCTGTTGGTTCTATTTGTACTTCAAATTCATCTATATTATCTGCAACTACAGTGATCGTGTTCTCCAATCTCAGTCGACAATCTCTTTCATCTTGTAATTGCATAGTACTCCATGAGATATCTTCCTCGAGTTGTCTTTGCAACTCTGCCTGTCCTTTCAGCGCTTCTATGGTTCTATCATGCATTTCTTCACTGACTTGCGTCTATAAGTAATGTAGTCCTGGCAATGGTATGCTTGCAAGATCAAGCTCCACGCGCTCTACATTATTTGTATCTAGAATTGCTTGATCTTGTAATGGAAACCTAATAGATAGTGGCTACAAATGGACAATTCGAGACCTCGCGGGAACCATTATTTGTTGCTGCGAAGTCCCCACGGACCCTTTTTCGGCTACTGACTCATGGTGCAAGGGTAATCTTCTGCTAACTTCATAAATTTTGGGATATCCCTTGCCATGTAGTTAGGTTCTGGTTTAAGTTGTCTTGAATTGCCTTTTCCTTCTTCTCTTTGGCTGTCGAAAGTTCCTCCATTTGTTCAGTGACCTTCGCGGAAATCATTAAGTAATCATCTTCGTGAAGCACTGTGTCTGATTGGTCTTTATTTGCTTTCTGCTTCGTCGTTTTTTCATTGTGCCCCGAAGGACTTCCAACATCCTTCCTTTTGCTTGACTCTTTATCTTCTACTATGGGACATGAGATAGGGTTATCCTCGCTAGAATCACTTTGGATATCCATGACCTCAACTCGGAATTCAGTTGGCCATTCCTTCATGATATTCTCAATATCTTCCTTGTACATATGGTAATTTCCTGGGTACCAATCAACATTCTTTTTCTACGCTTTGGCTGAAATGGAGATTCATTTCATCGCAGCATAAAAATTTATAATGCGGATATATTTGCTTCTTACTTGATTTGGTATGAGAGTGTAAGCATGATGGCCTCATGTAGCTGGTCATAATATGTGTAAAATACAAGCATTGTCTCGTGTTGTCTTTCAGGATTCAAATTTTCCCATAGATTCTAAAATCGAGCACTTATGCAGTCCGAAGTGTTTGTGACCACTCCGACATAGTGCTTCGGTTCCCTCCACCCCAGGATGCTAATCAATATGATGAGCCAGGTGAAGTGGAAGTTTCCACCATTGATTTGCATATCATTCAATTCTTCAAGGAACTCATTTAATAGAAATTGGCACCAATTGAATTCTTGTCCTTCGGCAGCTCCAACACCAAGTAGTACTACGCCTGTGTTTACTTCTCACGGTCTACACTTTCTTAATATTTTTCCTGCTAACAACGGCGTGAAAATCCTTATTTCCTCGTCCTTTATGTCATCCGTCTGGAATCCTCGCTTCCCTTTGATCATAGATTGTGTTTGGTTCATCAATGTTGCTACCTCTTTATCCTTTTTCTTTCCCTCGAAGAACTTCCTTGGGTCTTCTCCCCTTTTGCTTAATCCAGTTATATGGTGGATTAAGTCAATTGTTAGGTCAATATTCTGGTCTAGCCATAAATATCCCTGGTGGATGCGAGCCATAAGAGTTCGAACCACCGCGTTGAGCTCCAGTGATCTGTCGAAATGTGGGAGTCTTAGCAGGTTGAGCAGCCTCGACTTGGATACTCCGAACAACCAGCTCTTGGTGACCAAGGTGAGGTCGCCCTTTGCATTCTTCTTCCAGCACATGTATTTGTCAGGCTAGAACTCTGGGAACTTTGGTTCGGTTGGCTTCTCCTTCTGCATTGATAGAAGATCATAGTCCTCCCATTTGCATTATGGAATCTTTCCTAATAGATTTTTGTCCACCTCAACATTCTTCGATATTGGTGAGAGTGGTATCTCATACTTTGGACTCTTCAGCAGTCTAATGGCCAGCGCATCCACTACACGCAGTGAGATATAGTATAGAGTCATAGTTAAAGGTATCTCTTTGTCGGAAAGGGGCTTATTTGGCCCTACCAAACTTGTCTTTGGTAGTTTCGATCTTGGTGCTATTGGATTTTTCCCTTTGTCCTGCATTGAGGGGTCATGTCTTGGTGATCTTCTTGGATTTTGTTATGATTATGTAATGATTTTCTTGTTTGGGGTTCTCATTAATTCATCAATTCCTCCGTGTTGGAAGAGCCTCACAGTCTCTTCAACCGTGAACTCTTCTTGAAATGAAAATCTCTTAGTCATGCAAACACTTTCAACGGTTGTAGATGGATTACGAAAACTAGCTCAGACATAAGTATTTGCATAAAATTCTAAGTGCTTGATACACCCGGGGGACGATATGCAGTGTTATTTATAGGCGTGGAAGACCCTCCTCCACGCCCTTGAATGGCTAGATAAGCATTTTAATGGTGGTATCCGTTGGCCAAATCCGGTTGCTTCTTCTATCTTGTCTTTCAAAATTGTGCTCAGAATGGCTATCTGTGCTTTAAATTCCTGAGCGGTCGGTAGAAAACTACTGTATAATGACTATATTCCGAACCGACACTGTAACGGCTATTTTCTGGAGCCTTGCATCGAACTGTGTGGTAGGCAATCTTTGGTTCTGTGCAGTGATTTTGCGGTATATAATATTTTTTCTTTCTAGTTGCTGCTTTTTGAATGTCGCAATAGCGCATTGTTTCTTTTCTTTCTTTCTTTCCTTTTTTTTCAACATGGTGCGCTGTATAGATCTATCTCTATAAATTTATGTACAGACTTTTCCACAGTTTCTAGTGCCCACTTCCGACCATATTTGGAACCTAGAAACTTTTCCTTGTTTTCGGTCATACCGGATGCTGCGGAGCAGGACTATCACGATAAAGCTTTAGTCTGCTTCCATTTATCAAATTGGGTAATGTATCACTGGCTAAAGTAGCTAAATGGACTGCGCCACCATTAATAACATCAATTACAGTATATGGTCCAAGCCAATGCATTTAAATTTTCCAGGAAACTTCATGAAATTACTATCATACAGTAGGACTAGATCACCTACCTGAAAAGACTTATTTTTGATGTGGCGATCGTGCCATGATTTTTCTTGTTCTATCTGCACTTGCTAGTGGAATCCCGTGATGAAGCGCTCTTCTTCCAACCCAACCAAGTGTAACAGCCTTTATTCTAGTGTTGCACGATCTACCATCCCTGTAAATGTAGCTATTCTCAAGTTGGGTATAATGTACTCCATTGGAATTATTGCTTCTTGTTCGTAAGCCAATTTGAAAGGTGTATGTCCAGTTAATTTCTTGCATGTCGTTCTATACGCCCATAATACAGATGGAATGCGCAAGTTCCAGTCATCGCAGTTTACATTGCATATCTTGGTTAGCACATTATCAAGTACTTTATTAAATGCGTCAATAGTGCCATTCGCTTGTGGGTGATAAGGCATACTGCGCTGATGATGGATTTAGAACTCTTTAGTCAAAGCTTCAATAGTTCTGTTTAGAAAATGGATTCCTTAATCACTCATAAAAAATTTTTCACATCCAAACCATGTAAGGATGTTCTCAAAAATAAATTGCACGGCTGTAGCTGCACTACAGTCTTTGACTGGTTTTGCTTCTGCCCATATGGTGAGGTAATCAATTGCTGTAATAATGTACCTCACACCAGTTATATTTCTTGGTGGGTTAATAGGTCCCACGAAATCAATTGCCCATTTCTCGAATGCCTGCAAGGTCAGCTGAGGGTTCAATTACATTTCATCTCTTCTTGACGGTTTCCCTATCCTCTGATAGACATCGCAGTTATGGCAATATTATTTGGAGTCTTTATGAATTGTGGGCCACCATAGCCCTGTGCGCAATATCTTCTGTGCAGTATCCCTTCCTGCATAATAACCTCATGTGACTACTGAATGCGCATCAGCTAATATAAATTGCTTCTCATGTTCTAATACACATCTTCGCAGCACTTCATCAGGTCCTAACTCGTAGAGTTGTCCTGTGATAATGGTGAAGTTTGCGGCTTGCACTACCAGCTGCTTCTTTTGCTGCGTAGTGAATTAAGTAGGTGCAAACCCGGTAGTTAGAAAGTAAATGATCTCCTAATAGTAATCATCGACAAGCTGTATAGCAAACAATTGCGCATCAGGCAGATTGTCTTCGAGATTTGTAGGTTCCTCTCCTGACTCGATCCTTGATAGATGATCAGGGCCTAAATTTAATCTTCCTAGTTTGACTATTATTTCAAAATCATACTCTTGGAAGAGTAAGAGCCATCTGCATATTCTCCCCCCTAACACTGGCTTATTGACCAAGTATTTTAATGGAGAATGGTCAATAAACATTAAGAAGTGCACACCAAGCAAATAGTGTCTGAACTTCTGTAGTGCATATACCATTGCAAGTCCTTCCCTTTCAGTAGTGGTATAGTTCTTCTCGGAAGATGACAGCTTTCCGCTCGAAAATGCAATGGGATGATCAATTCATCCTTCTCCTGGCTGTGTAAGAACAATACCCAATGCTATACATGAAGCATCAACATGTATGTGAACTGGCTTTTCCGAGTCTGGAAAAACTAGGATCGGCGCAGTGACCATTTTTTCTTTCAATGTGTTGAATCCTTTCTCACAGTCCTCATTCCAATTGAACAGTGCATCATTTTTTAAAATCTTCTCCATTGCTGCAGTTATCTGTGCATACCCCTTTATGAATTTCCTGTAGTATCTGGTATGCCCTAGTGTAGTGCGCAATTGTTTAATTGAATTTGGTGTAGGCAAGTTTACAATAACTGTGATCTTCATAGGATCAACCATCAATCCTTGCTTACAGATGATATGTCCTAGAAGAATCCCATACGGAACAAAGAAAATACATTTCTTCAAATTCAATGAAATCTGATGCTGTCTACATTTTTCCAGCATCATTTTGAGGTTCGCGGCATGGTTCTTCAGTAACCCAAAAATGGTCCAATCATCAAAGTAAACTTCTAAAAACTTGTGGATGAATTCTTTAAATGCTGCGATCACCACTCTTGAAAATATGGCTGGTGCATTCTTCAAACCAAAAGGCATCACTGTATACTGGAACGAACCCCATTCTGTTGCAAAAGTGGTTTTGTGCCTATTGGCTGGATCAATTCTTATTTGATGGCATCCAAAAAATCCATCAGTAAAAGAGTATGCTTCATTCCCTCCAATGTTATCAAGTACTTCATCGGTAAAAGGTGTAGGAAATGGATCATGCATAGAGGCATCATTCAACTTTCTGAGATCAACACAGATCCTAATCTCACCCTTTGTTTTCTTTTCTTGGATGACCATCGGGCTTATCCATTCAGATTCTTCAACTGGCTCAATGATTCCTGGATTGAGTATTTTGTCGAGTTCTACCTTAACTCATTCTTTGTAGTGCGGATTCAGTCTATATGGTATTTGTTTAATAGGTTTCGATCCAAGTTTAAGAGGAATTCTCATCATTCCTAAGTCTCCTAGAATACCTTTCATCTCTATGAACTTCATTGGGAATACTTCCTGATATTCCTACAATATAGTTGCGATCTCCGCAACTATATCATCATCCCAGTAGTCTACTATTGCTACGAACTTTGGCTCTTCACTAGTACTGATGTTCACTTTCTTTGTTTTGATCGGTCCACTCATATCAGGAATCTCTAATGGAGGTCCTTCTACTTCACGCATTCCTTCAGATTCAGGGATCTTTATATTGCGCGGGTCCTCCTCATCACTGTCTTCCTTATCTTCATCATTTACAGCTAAGTTATAGCAGCCCATTACTTGGTCTACTTGTTCTATCCAATCTGGTTGTAGACTCGCAAGTACATTGTTTGCTTCAAAAAATTCTTTCGATGTTATGCTTTCCTCCATGGAATCTGGTGTAAATATATTTTTCTTGATAAGCTGCAACATGTCTTGGATAGTCGGATGGTTTTCTTCAAAGCTAAAGTCCTTTTGCAAACTTGCAGTACGGATAGACCAATTCGTTGTTCCTCTACGTAGTTCCTCCTCTAGGTACAATTTATTTGGAATAGGCTCCTCCAACGTATGCACAAAGAGATGTACCCATTCTGTCTGTGGTATTTCTTCCCACGCTTTTGCACATGCTCTAATATGATCCTTTGTATCTGTCTCACCATTATATTTCTCAAATGGTAGTGTTACCTTATCAGCGAATCTGATCTGTAGTTTGATTCTGCACTTGTCCCAAGTTGTCAATGTCTTTTTAGGTGTGGTCCACCATATAGCAGGTGTCTCGCGGAGTGCCATGTCTAATGTTGAGACACGATGTTCATCTGCAACTGCTACAGTGTATTCTTTGATAAATTAATAGACGTTAGTTGTACCATCATATGTGGGGATTGGACTTACCTGTTTTCCAATCCAGTGGAGTGACTTTGTAATTGTCGCGCATCTCCTAGCAGATACTTCATGCATTCTGTGTTGCTAGTATTCTAATCCTGCGTTAGAGTCTGAGATGAAAGAACTATTGCAATGCCAGCTGATCGTTCCATATGCAGTAGGATGAGTATAATCCATAGAATTTGTTGTCATTTTATAGATACAGTCAAGGTCTTGAGCTCTGTACTCTTCTTGAATAGGTTCAACATATCGCTCCCCTTGTGAAGGATCCATTGGTGCGACAAATCTTATGTCATTGCGTTCAAATATCATTTTCATTGTTTTCAGATTGATGACGGTGGAGTTCTCCATTGCCCAATCGATGCCCAATAGTGCTAGATAAGGATTGCTATCATGTACAATTTCAATTACTTCGAAGTCTGCATAACTTCGCACTCCATCAATGTCGACAATAGTATTGGTTAACCTTCCCAGTAGTATAACTATGCCTTGATTAGCCATTCTTAACTGTATAGGTGACCACTGTAACTTTGGTTTTCCCATCACTTTCCATGTCTGCTTGGTCAAGACATTTACTTCAGATCCGAGATCAAGAATGATCTCATCCATCTCATAATCTCCTATCTGTGCGGTGAACCGCATTTCCCTGCCGGTTCTTTTGGGACTTCTAATGTTATGTACTGTGCCATGTGCTATTCCTTTCTTACTGCATGATTCATACTGATTTATTAGTTTTTCAAATTCCATAAGAGTGTCTTTATTTTTTAATAACTTGATGTAGCTTTGTAGAAACTGCGCAACAAAAATAGATGTATTTGGTGCAGTGCACGTCTGATCATATGCTAGTGGCATATCTTGTATTTGCAGTACTTCACTTCACAACGAGATCCTTGGTGAAGTAGGTGGTGGTTTTTTAAACATGTCCCATGTTTCTGTAAATATTTCCTTATTTTTCTGTAAGTTCAATGGAGGTGCTTTGCCAGGAGCTTTTCTAATTCCTATTGTTTCTCCAAGGTTCTTCTTAGGATCAGTTGTTCTAGAAGTTGAGGCTTTTGCGATGTATTTTCCTGTATCAGTGCCACTCCGTGTTACTACATTGACACTCTGACCTATAGGTCTGTTCTATGATGCGATCAACTAGATGTTAGGGTTCGGTGTTTTTGTTCTTCTCCTCTTCTACATTTCTACCTCAAGTACAGGGCAATCTTTAATCACATGATCAAATGATTTACAGTAATTGCATGTGGTGCATGGATTAGTACATTCTCTTCATACATGACCTGGCTGACCACAGTTATAGCATATGACCTGGCCTCGTCCTCTTCCTTGATTTTGTCCAGTATTTCTTCCTCTCCCACGATATCCACCACCGCGGCCTCTATATCCTCCTTGATCATAATGGGTGTTCTCTTGCTTTGGCTAATTTTCCTCTTGGACACGGTACATTCCAGCACCTTGCATTGCTTCCATATCTCGCTTTCTTTCAGTCATTAATTCATAAGCGCGATAGTTGGACTCAGCATGTCCAACTGATTTACAGAAATTACATTATAAGTTTTTAGAAGTTTTGACATATTTCTGTATGAGGTAACAATCCTCAGGCCAGTGTCCTCTGGTTCTACAAATTTCACACCATGGTGCCTGGTTCTGATTCATATTTATTGGGTTTGGTGCGCCACTATTAAGATATTCTTGAAATAAGGGGCAGTGTTATCTAGTGTGTCCCTCTCCTTTGCATCATGTGCACCAAACTTCATGTTGTTGCTCATGTCTCTACTCTTTTCCATTCTTCATGACTTGTAATTCTAATGTCAAGGTAGCCAACTAGTTCTGGATCTGTATCATCCCAGAACTACTTTCTCCAATGGGTGAGGCTTCCAATTTCATTGCGATCTCCAAGGTCTCAGCTTGAGATACAACCTTCTGTTGCATCAGTGGTTGTCTAATATGGGGCATTAGCATAGCAATGAACCATTCTAGATGTTGTTGTGGAGCTATAACAAAACTCATTTGGTCCAACAATGTTTTGAATTTTTGGTTGAATTCCCATACTGATTTAGTAGTTTTCTGCTTGATTTCTTTCAACTCTGTTATTCAATGTGATTCTGATTTGGGCTTTTTAAACTCTGCTGCAATCACGGTCTTGATGTCTACTAAGGTTCTTGGTTGTGCTTGAGAATACTTCATAAACTAGTGTAGCGCTCTGTCTCTAATAGTTATGAGCTGCACTCTCTTTATAGCATCATCTGTCACTTGCTAAACACTCCACACGGATTCACATAGAAAACAATGCTGATTAGGGTCTTCCTGACCCATTCCTTTGAATATCGGCAGTTTTATATCGTTATCTATCATTCTCCTTCCGGATTGTGTACTGTTCTGTGACTGATTCCCTGTGACAAAAGTAGACACAGACTGCTAGATTGTGCTAGGGACAGTATTCTGTGGAATCGGCTGAGTCGTAGTGCTGTTGGCACTCAATCCTACAATGTTACTAGTATGACTAATTTGTGGGATGGGCTGCGCAACAGTCGCAGCGGGTGGGTCCTGGACTAATTGATTATGAGGTGTAATTTGCTAGATTGTGGCTAATAACTGAGTGTTCTTACTATTGAGGTCACATGGAATTTCAGTATCTATACGGTTTCTAGATTGTCTAGGATTCTTTTCGTTAGCAATCTTATATCTCTTTCCACTTCTCAAAGTATGGTTTTCTTCGTCAAAATCATTGTGTGTATTCTCTACCATGACAGATTTAGAATTATTGTTGCATTCTTAAAACACCTTTCTCAGCTAAAAGCATTTTAATATATAGGCTAATGTTTTTCAAGAACTTACCTCTGAATCCTTCGAAAAAGTATGCTTTAGCTTGGCTGTATGATTTCAGTGTATCTACAGCAAACCCGATCACAAAACCTTTTAGTTTGATATCAACCCAGAAGTCAACTGCTCGCGACAGTGGGTTGTCGATCGCTTTGAGCTATTCAGTAAGCTCTGGACTCCACTCTATATGTACTCTGCCTTGTGAACAATTCTTTCTTTCTGCTAGGTACGATATCCACTCGTGTAGATCGTTTGGAAATGACGCCCAAACAATTTCGTGGATGTCTCTCCACAAGTATCTATTAAATCATTGTACATCAGATAGACGTGGATGTCTATTTTCTTTCTTTGCGAAGTCTCTTTCAATCTTGTCGCACCGAGCCCAGATCTCTTTCTTTTCTGGATGCCAACTGTCAGACATTACTTTTGTGAATACACTATCGCATCACTGGTCTTAGCGTGGCAACGAAACCATTTGTTGGTCGTAGCACTGCTCTAGAGTTTTTCCAATGTAGACCCAGGTTCTTCGCGGTAGAAGATACCAACAAAATCCCTATTCACCGGCCCTTTCGGCAACAGACTACAAGCAGTCTGAGGTCTCACCTGAGGTGAAGTTGAGGGGGTGGTTGCAGAAGCAGGTTTCCACAACCTTGTGATGTGAGTGATTCAACTGATTAATGCGTATCATGGTGATAGGCTGTGCAATTGTGTTTAGTGACTGCATGAAGTCTTCTACTTCGCGCCGATAATCTTCAAGAACAAAGATATTTGCACCCTTAGCACATCCACAGGCCGCGCAGTGGGGTTTATGAGACTTAATCACTTCTACTCAATCTTATTCGATAATCCTTAACCATTCATCATTACTTAGATTGATAAACATCATGATTTATGCAAATAAGTGAGATACTCAGTGTTGTGTGCTTTGATACCGCAATTCAATCCTTAACAATTAACTGTGTGGTTATCTCATCGACCCATTCATTCGAGACTTATAGATGCTTGCCTGGTAACATTCATCCATACATGAACTATTAACATCTTATTCCATCCCTTCCGCGGTGAATATAGATAAAAATAAACACATATAAGATAATAGTAACCTTATGCATGCACTGTAAGTAATTTAAATAACAAATTAATGATAATCATGCCTAGCATTCACATAACACAGTGGTTTACCTGGTTCACCCCCCCGAATGGGAAGCTACATCCACAAGAACTGTTGTTTATTATTTAGGAAAGGGTACAACAGTTCTTTCGTCTGCGCACTCAGCTGCAGGCGCTCTTCTCTCTCTCTCTCTCTCTCAGAATTAGGTCTCTGTGCACTCAGCTGTAGAGCCTTACAATGCTTTAATCTAACTGATCTAACAATATTCAATAATATCAACAAAAATGAGAGTTAACCCTTTTCCTTTACAAAATTGCCTTATTTATAGATCAAGACCTGTAAGTTATGTCTTTTCCATCTTGAAGGAAGAACCCTTAGGTTTACAAAACTGTTGCAGTTTTCCCCAAACCGGACTACTGATATTTGGAAGTGGATTTTCTGTTATATGCACGATAATAGCTTATTTCTGTTGAGCTCTTCTTCCTCCTCCTTAGATGACTGGCTCTAGTAGTCGTAGCCTTCTATCTATTGTGATCAGTCACCTACCTCTGATCTACACCTATCCACTACTTGGTAGTTATTGACGATATTTGCCAAAAATAGGTCTTTTGTGACCTAACCAAAATAACTGCCTTCATCCTTCCATGCTCTGCTTAGCTGGATCTCCGTCGACGTGGCACATCGCGGTGCTGTATTCCTCGCAACACCAATCTCACAGCTCCTTCGACACTGTGTTGCGCGCAAATTTGCAGCATACTAGAACTTATCCCAAAATTGTTCAAACTTAATTGCGCTTAGCTCCGCAGTTCTCAAAATTATTCCTGTTCAAAAATGCCAACATCTAGGCTAGGCCCAACAGTATGATTGTTGTTAGGGATAAAGATGGGGATAGTGTGAGAGAGAGAGGGGAGGCATTATGGGGTTGAGGGAGAAAGAGAGGGCTAGGGTTTTCGCATGGGTGGAAGTATTGGGGAGATATAAAGTGATATATGGGGTTAATATAAGTTAGGAGGAAGAGGTGAGAGAGAGAGAGAGAGAGAGAGAGAGAGAGAGAGAGAGTTTGGGGGAACGGGAGGGAGGGTGTGGGTGATTAAGGGTAGGGGGAGGAGAGGGTTTTGTGAGAGAAGGAGATAGATATTAAAGCGGGGTGAGGGGGAATAGGGTTATAATGAATATTATGGACATTAGAGAGGAGGGGGGGGTGCAAGGTGGGTTTAGAGAGAGAGAGAATCAAGGGGTGAAGGGGGAGGGACAAAGTTATTATGGGTAGAGGAGGAGGGGATTTGTGGGATAGAAAGAGATGGAGATTGTGGTGGGGGGAGGGTGTATACGGGCTTAGGGAATATTAGATAAGTTAGAGATAAGAGGGGGTATAGGGTGGGGAAAATAGAGAGGGAGAGAGAGAGGGGGGGTTTGGTGTAGGGGGAGTAGGATATATACAGAGAGAGGGGCGAAGGGGGTGGTTATTGGTATAGAGGGATATAAAGATCAGGGTGGTGGGAGGGGGTAGGGATTTAGGGAGCATTAGGAGAGTTAGAGAGAACGGAGGTGTAGTGTGGGGCCAGAGAGAGAAAGGGGGCTAGTAAATGGTAGCGAAGGTGGGTTAGGAGAGTCAAAGAGAGAGAAAAGATTAGTTGTAGGGGTACGAGAGAGACAGGGGGGTTATGGTTAATGGTAGGGAGAGTAGGAGGGGGTAAGAGAGATAGAGGGGTGTTTAAGGATACTGAAAGTGATATAGGGATAGATAGGGTGGTTGTAGGGTGTTGGGGGAGAGAGAGAGAGGGTTGGGTTATGGATATGTGAAGTATATGTGTGTTTGTGAGAGGGAGATAAGGAGTGGAGGGTGTGGTTATGGGTAAATAAGGAGATAGAGATTGAGGTGGAAGGAGGGGTAGGGATTTAGTAAGCATTACAAAATTAGAAGGAAGCGAGTTATAGGGTGAAGGGATAGACAAAGAGGGGGGGTTTTTTAAGTGTTGGGGAAGGGGTAGGAGAGACAAAGAGATAGAAAGGTTTAGTTGTAGGGGGAGTTAGAGAGAGAGTGAGGGGTGGTTATTAGTATGGAGAGTAGAAGGGGGGATAGAGAGAGAGGGGATGTTATGGGTAGTGAGTGTATGTGTGAGAGAGTGAAAGGGATGTGTTAGGGGGTTGGGGAGAGAGAGATGGGTGGGGTTAGGGGTAGGTGATTAGAGAGAGCAGAGGGGGGTGAATGGAAGAAGGGTGTGGGTTATTAGGGATAGGGGGAGGAGGGTGGTTATGGGAGATAAAGAGATAGAGATCAGGGTGGGGTGTATGTTTTTAGGGATTATTAGTAAACTTAGAGAGAAGGGTGATAAATGGTGGGTGCAAGGAAAGAAATATAGAGGGCTATAGAGGGGGGTTACAGAAGAAGAGTGGGGTGTTAGTGGTTGTGAGAGTGATAGACAGATGGAGGGTTTCAGGGGGTTTGGGTAAAAGAGGCAGCAGTGGAAAGTTAGGTTTAGGAGGAGGAGTAGGGGATTGGTAGAGTGAGAAAGGGGGTTAGTAAGCATTAGAGAGAGAGAAATGAGTGGGGTTAAAGGTAGGACTCGAGGTATGTTGGTGAGAGAGTGAGAGAGGGTATTAGTAAGGCTTATAGAGAGAAAGAGGGTTAGTTGTTAGTGGAGTAGTGTTAGGATATTCCTATACTCCATCCTAGTCCTAGCAGCATTTTCATTATTTGCTTTTTAGTCATGCACGCACTTTAGGATTTGCAATGCATTATTTAGGGTTGCATGCATTTGTTGCATGCATCCCAGTCATCAGTCCCAACACCTAGCCCTCAGTTAGCTAGTCCCCAAAGCTTCCTTCCACTCAGTTTCAGCCTTGTTAGAGCTTAGTGTGCCCTCCTTTCACCTACTACATGAGAAAGGTGACCTTCCTTACCTACCATTCAGATATCTTCAGTTCTCTCCTTGATTTTAGGCTTGATTAACTCTCAACTAACTGTATCACTCCGATGGACCTCCAGTGAGACTTGACTGCCCATTCTGACTCCAGTTAGCTCTTCATGCACCCTCCACTAAGCCTCCTTCACTCAGTTACACCTACCACACTCAGTTAGACTCAGTTTGACTGATGGTTGACAGTTACTTGAGCATTGATGACTCCACTAATGATGAGACAGACTACTAGTTTTGCTCCGATGACACTCCAATGATTTGTGATCACTCCATGAAGGCTAATTCGAATTGCCACCTTAGGCATTCAAATCCTCATGCATTGTACTTTTTATTTGTCCATATTGTGATTAATTAATTAGTGTGTGTGAAGTATTTTTGCTTCTATCTGAGTTCTACTGTATTATTATTGTGTTGCTCATTATATTGCATTGACCACTCTTCTCTATTTTCTTGCTTAATCAATTATTTTCTTATGAGGTATACATCATCTCTTAGATCTGTTGTGAGGATTTTTCACATGGTATCATAGCATGTTGAGAGTATTGTTTATCTCCATTCCTGAGAGTTTTTTGCAGGTTATTATCAAGATTTGAGTGCAACAGTTGCAGCAATTTCTGCATTTATGCAGCAGTAGCAGGTGCAGATATTCTCTATTGTTTTTTCCAGGTCTTCTACAGCTTCAATGAATTCATAAGAAATCCCTCCTCTTTCTTCATTCAACTATGATGATGGAAACCAAAATGATAGCATATTTGAAGAGCCATGATCTCTTTGATTGTTATTTTGAAAGAGAGTTCGAATCCTCTAAAGAGAAGATTGACTGGTTGAATAAAGGTGACATGGCTTTGAAAGGATGATGCTTGCTATGCTTGGTTACATAATGTACCAAATCATTGATGATGTTGAAACTCCAAAAGAGCTATGGGCCCATCTGGATCAAAGATTTGGCAAACAAATGAAGGGATTTGGTCCAAACCCCTTCAAGAGCAAGCAAAGTGATGCATTCACCCTCCTTGATGATCTCATTGATCATGAACTAGTATCAAACACATCTCATATTAAAGTTGTACACAAAGAAGAAGAACTTGCAGATTCTACACTCATGCTCCAAATTTGTTCTCTTTCTGTGTCAGCTCACACTCTAGATATTGCAGAAGGTCTAAATCCTCTCTTGCACCAGAGTCTGTTGGTCTGCATCATGATCTATTGAATGTTTCGGAGGTCAAATCAGCGATTGGAGGTAATGCATTTGCTCTCCTCAAGCAATCACCTCTTATTTACTACTATATGATCATATTCCATGTTTTTAGAAGGTTATTGAAGAATATGGCCATTACCATTCACTTGGGATAATTTCTCATGCCACATCATGGTTTTGATCTCACCCCTGTGGTTCAAAGGAGATCTCAAGAAACCATTTCCATTCGCTTGGGATAACTTCTCATGCATTTACTGGTTTTGATATCACCTCTTATGGTTCAAAGGATATGTCAAGAAACCATTATTCAATTCTTCGATCTAATTTGGATTCTAAGCAATTACTACTTGGGATAATTTCTCTTGTATATGATGGTTTTGATCTCACCCTTGCTGGTTCAAAGGAGATCTCAAGAAATCATTTATCAAGTCTTGGAGCTTATTTGGATTCTAAGCAATCATTATTATTTGATGGTTCTTTTTGGCATAATCTCACCCATGATGGTTCGAAGGAGAAGACAAAAGAATATCTGCACATTCATAGATTTGATCCTACGTCAGCTGATTCGAATCACGGGTTCGATTCGAATCACGGGTTCAAGGATCATCCTCATACTTTTGGATTTGTTCTCATCACATTCGATCTGAAGAGAAAGTACAAGCACATGCTTTTTGAGCATGATCCACTTCTTCTCAAGAAGAAGATACCTCCAGACATATGACCAAGCATCACACCTACTTGAGTTTGGAGCATTTATTTTTGTGTGTGCCTTACAGTCTATTTTGAGGGGGGTATTTTTCCCATGAGGTTTTCCCCATTTCCTCGATTTATTGATTGTTATTATTCATTATATTGGGTGACCTTTGGTCTAAGATACCAAGGCCCGGGATGGATTAAGGGGGTAGGTTAGGATATTCCTATACTCCAATCCTAGTCCTAGCTGCATTTTCATTATTTGCATTTTCAGTCATGCATGCACTTTTAGGGTTTGCATGCATTTGCATGCATCCCAGTCATTAGTACCATAGCACCTAGCCCTTAGTTAGCTAGCCCGTGGAGCTTCCTTCCACTCAGTTTCAGCCCTCCTAGAGCTTAGTGCACCCTCCTTTCACCTACTGCATGAGAAAGGCGCCCTTCCTTACCTACCATTCAGTTATCTTCAGTTCTCTCCTTTATTTTAGGCTTGATTGATGCTCAACTGACTATATCACTCCGATGGACATCTAGTGAGAGTTGACTGCCCATTCTAACTCCAGTTAGCTCCTCATGCACCCCCCATTGAGCCTCCTTCATTCAGTTAGTTCCAGTTACACCTACCACACTTAGTTAGACTCAATTTGACTGATGGTTGACAGTTACTTGAGCATTGATGACTCCACTGATGATGAGATAGACTACTAGTTGTGCTCTGATGACACTCCAGTGATCTTTTGATCACTCCATGAAGGCTAATTCGAATTGCCACCTTAGGCATTCGAATCCTCATGCATTGTACTATTTATTTGTACATATTATGATTAATTAATTAGTCTATGTGAAGTATTTTTGCTTCTATCCGAGTTCTAGTGTATTATTATTCTGTTGCTCATTATACTACATTGACCACTCTTCTTCTATTTTCTTTCTTAATCAATTACTTTCTTGTGAGGTATACATCATCTCTTAGATCTGCTATTAGGATTTTCACAAGTAGTAGGTTGTGTGTGTGTGTGTGTGTTAGATAGATAGATAGAGAGAGAGAGAGAGAGAGAAGAGGGGATTTTAGGTTGTTGGGGGAAGTAAAGATGGGTAGTTGGAAAATGGTAGTGGGTTGGATTAAGAGAGACAGATAGAGAAAGAGGGTTATGGAGAGATAGATAGATAGAGATTATTAGGTGTATGAGTGGGGTTAGGGAAAGAGAGGGGTGGCTAGTGGTAGTGACAGTGTGTGAGAGAGAAAGGGGGGGTTGTCAGGTGGTAAGTGAGAGAGAGAGAGAGAGATAGGTGGTTTGGGGTAAGGGGATAAGGGGGATATAGGGACAGTGGAAGTGGGGGTGGTTATGGATAGAGAATGAAATCGAGATCATGGTGGAAAGTGGGGTAGGGATTTAGGGAGTATTAGGAAATTTAGAGAGAAGGGGTGTATAGGGTGGGGATAGATACATAGATAGAGGTGTGGTGGTAAGTCATAGAGGAAGAGGGGTTATGACAAATGAAAAGGGAGAAGGGTTAGGTGTAGGGGGAAGAGAGATATGGGGGGGTGGTTATTGGTAGGGAGAGTAGGTAGGGGGAGGAGGTATATGTTTAGGGATGATTAGCTAAATTAGAGATAAGGTGGGTATATGGAGAGTTAGAGTGAGAGAGAGAGGCTTAGGGAGAGCATGAGTGGGGTTAGGGAGAGAGAGGGGGGGCTTAGGGGTAGTGACATTGTTTAAGAGAGGGAGAGTGGGGGTGTTAGGGGGTTAGGGGAGAGAGAAAGTGGTGGGAATTAGGTGCAGGTGGAGTAGGGTAGAGAGAAAGAGAGACTTAGGGTTAGTAAGCATTAGGGGGAAGAGGAGGGATAGAGAGAGGAGGGGAGAGGAGGAGGGTGTGTTAAAAGTAGCGGGAGAAGTAGGGGGGTGAGAGTGTAAGAGAGGGAAATAATAATGGCTAGAGAGAGAGAGAGAGAGAGAGAGAGAGTTGGGTGGTGAAGAGGGGAGGGTGTGGGTGATTGGTGAAATGGGTGTGAGAAGGGTGGGGTGGTAGCCATTTAGGGAATATTAAGGAAGTTATATAGGAGGGGGGTATAGGGTTAGATAAGATATATATATATATATATATATATATATAGACAGAGAGAGAGAGAGGTGAACAGAAGGAAGGTGTGGGTGATTAGGTGTAGGGGGAGGAGGTTGGTGTGGGAGAGAAAGAGATAGAGGGGTTTAGTATGAGAGGGGAGTAAGAGAGAGTGTGGTTCTTAAGAATAATAGGGGAGTGAGTAAAACTTAGGGGAAGAGAGAGGAGAGAGAGAGGGAGGGGGTTGATAGAGGGAGGTTGACAACTATGATGGTGAGAGAGTGGGAGAGTGGGTTATAAAGGGTTAGGGAGACGAGGGGAGATAGATCGAACGAGGAGAGGTATTGTAGCTATGGGGAGGAAAAGAGAGGTGTGTGTGTGAGAGAAAGAGAGAAAGATGGAGAGAGAGGTTAGGATGGCAGTGAAGGGGTGGTTTTTTAGGTTTGGGAGAGAGAAAGAGGGGTAGGGTTTAGGGGTAGGTGGAGGAGTAGAAGGGTGTGTGTCTATGTGTTTGAGAGAGAGAGAGGGATAGAGAGAGAGTCAAGGGGCAAAGATTGGATGGTTTTGTTGATTAGGGGTAGGTGGGACGAGGGGGTTTGTGGGAGAGAAATAAATATGGATCAGAGCAAGGGGAGGAATATGGGGGAGGAGGGGTATAAGCAAAGGACAGGTGTTGGGGGAGAGAAGGAGATAAAGATCAAAGTTGTGGGACAGGTAGGTGCTTAGAGAGGATTAGGGAAATTATAGATAAGGGGGGGTATAAGGTGGGGGGGAAAGAGAGAGGGGGGGGTGGTAAGTGGTAGGGGGGATGGGGAGTAGGAGAGACAAAGAGAGAAAGGGGTTTAGTTGTAGGTGGAGTAGGGGGAGAGAGATAGAGTGTGTGAGAGGGGTAGGTGGAGGAGTAGATGGGTGTGTGTTTGTGTGAGAGAGAGGGATAGAGAGAGAATCAAGGGGAGAAGGTGGGATGGTTTTGTTGATTAGGGGTAGGTGGGACGAGGGGGTTTGGGGGAGAGAAGGAGATAAATATCAAAGTGGTGGGACAGGTAGGTGTTTAGGGAGTATTAGGGAAATTATAGATAAGGGGGGGTATAAGGTGGGGGCAAAGAGAGAGGGGGAGATGGGGAGTAGGAGAGAAAAAGAGAGACAAGGGTTTAGTTGTAGGGGGAGAGAGAGATGTTGGGGATGGTTATCGATAGAAAGAATAGGATGGGGGTTATGGAGTGAGAGGGGGGGTTTAGGGTTAATGAGAGGGAGAGAGAGAGGTTGGGGCATGTTAGGGGGTTAGGGGAGAGAGAGAGAGGTGGGTTTTAGGTTTATATGGAGGAATATGGGAGTGAGACAAAGAATAAGGGAAGGGTTTAGCAAGGGTTAGGGGGAACAAGAGGGGGAGAGAGAGAGAGAGAGAGAGAGAAGGGGGGTTTAAAGGTATGGGGAGAAGTAGGGAGGAGAGAGAGTGAGAGAGGGAACTATTAGGGGTTAGGAAGAGGAGAGAGATATGGGGAGAGTGGGGGAGGAGGAGAGGAGGGGAGCGAAAGAAATAGTGATTGGGATGGGAGGAGGGGTTAAGTGTTTAGGGATTATTAGGGAAATTAGAGAGAATGGGGAGTATATGGTGTGGGTAGAGAGGGAGAGAGAGAGAGAGAGAGAGAGAGAGAGAGGCTTATGGATATTATGAGTGGGTTTAGGGAGAGAGAGGAGGGTTTAGGGGTAGTGTGATTGTTTGAGAGAGAGACATGGTGGGGGTGTTAGGGGATTAGGGGAGAGAGGAAGTGGTTGGGGTTAGGGTGTACTTCGAGGAGTAGGATAGAGAGAGATTGCGGCATAGGGTTAGTTCATAGTGGCGAAAGGGGTGGTGGTAGGGGGGATGGGGGTTGGTTTAGAGAAAGAGATAGAGATCATACTGGGGGGAGTGGGGGAAGAGGTCTAGGGAAGGCTAGGGAATTTAAAAAGAAGTTGGAGTAAAGGCATGGGGTAGAGAGAGAGACAGAGAAGGTGGGTTAGTGGTAGCGGGAGGAGGAGGAGATGTGTGAGAGAGAGAAAGAGAGACTTAGGGAATGCAAGGGGCAAGTTGGTGTTAGGGAATTGGTAGAGAGAAAGAGGGGTGGTGATTAGGGGCAGGTGGATGAATAAATGGATTAGAGAGAGAGAGATTGAGAGTTGATGTTTGAGGGGGGAGGGTGTCAGTGATTAGGGGTAGGGAGAGGAGTGGGGTTTCTAGAGAGAAAGTGATAGAGATTGCAGTGAGGGGAGGGAGTGTAGGGATTTAAAGAATATTAGGATATTTGGAGAGGAGGGATATAGTTTGGGGAAAAAAGAGAGAGAGAGAGAGAGAGGCAATGGGGTACATTGTGGGTGATTAAGGGTAGAGAGTAGGAGGGGGTTTAAGGTAGGGAAATATATGGAGATTGTGGTGGGTGTTGTTGTTGAATAAATTTATTAAATATTAGGCAAGTTAGAGAAAGGAGGGGTATAGGGTGGGTGAAAAGAGGAAGAGAGAGAGAGAGGTAGGGGGAGTATGAGAGATAGAGAGGTGGAGGGGGTGTCTATGTGTAGAGAGAGAAGGGGGGTTGTTATTTCTAAGAAGACTAGGAGGGGGGATAGGGAGAGAGAGGCATATTTTTAGGTGGTTGAGGGAGATAGAGAGGGGTATTGTTAGGGATAGGTGTAACAGATGTGTTAGAGAGAGAGAGAGAAAGAGAGAGAGTGGGGTGGTTGAATAAATTTATTGAATATTAGATAAGTTATAGAGGAGGAGGGGTATAGGGTGGGTGAAAAGAGGGAGAGAGAGAGAGGTAGCGGGAGTAGGAGAGATAGAGAGGTGGAGGGGGTGGCTATGTGTAGAGAGAGAGCGGGGATAGGGAGAGAGAGGTAGATTTTTAGGCGGTTGAAGGAGATAGAGAGGGGTATTGTTAGGGATAGGTGTAACAGATGTGTTAGAGAGAGAGAAAGAGAGAGATAGTGGGGTGGGGTGACTTGAAGGAAGGCCTGCGAAATTAATGGTATGGGGAGGATGATGATTATGGGAGAGAAATATATAGAGATATGGGTGAGGGGGTATGGTTTTAGGGATGATTAGGGAAAGTATAATGATGGGGGAAGATAGAGAGAGGGAGAGAGAGGAGGAGGATTAATATTAGCCGGAGGAGTATGCAGTTTATTTCTAAGAGAGAAAGATTAAACTTGGGGAGGGGGGATTTTAGGGGGATTTGGAGAGAGAGAGGGAGATAGAGAGAGAGAGAGGGAGAGGAGAGAGAGAGAGAGAGAGAGAGAGAGAGAGAGAGAGAGAGAAGTGGGTTTTATGGGTAGGTGAATTATTAGAGTAGTGTGTTTGTGTGTGTGTGTTTGTGTATTTGTGTGTGTGTGAGTGAGTGCATGAGAGAGAGAGAGAGAGAGTCATGTGGGAAGCGAGGGAGGGTGTTGGTGATTAGAGGTAGGGGTACAAGAGGGTTTTGGGGAGATAAAGAGATAAATATAATAGTGGGTGGTGGTGGTTTTAGGGGAAGGGTGAGTTTGGTGTAGAGGGAGTAGGAGGGATAGAGACATGGATAGAGGGGGTGGTTATGGGAAGAGAAGGAGATACATATCAAGGCTGGGGGAGGGGTAACGCTTCAGGGATAATTAGGAAATTTAGAAAGAAGAAGGATATACGGTGGGGGAAGGAGGGTGTGGTTTGTTAGGGGGTAGGGTGAGTAGGGGGGCTATTAGGGTTAGCGGAATATGATAGAAGATGAGAGGGGTAGAGGCAGGTTACAATGAGAGAGTGGGGGGTATGGGTAGTGAAAGTGAGAGAGGTAGGGGTTGGTGCT
>BSBM01003869.1:60000-70000 GCA_027924585.1 Larix kaempferi | reverse complement strand
CATCCCAGAAATGAGCTCGGGTTGGAAGCCAAGAAAGGAGCTCGGGTTGGGAGCCACGGCAGAGAGCTCGGGTCGGGAGCCAAGGGACGACGCCCAACAAAATGGACCGAAACGCGCGGATTGCGGGGGACTTGGACCAAGACCCTTTCAAATGGCACGTCGGCGGGAGGCTGACGTGGGCGCCAAGCAAGGGTGCGCCCAGGGTGGGGCCGCACCCTCCCACACGGCACCATGTATATAGGCTTAAGGCCAAAACGAAGGAGGGGGCGTTCAAGCAAGGAATTTCGGACAAGGCAAGGAGACGCAGAGCTAGGGAGGCAGTCCAAGCTCTGTTCTCGCGCACGGTCCGTTCCAGCAGAATCCGGCTGCAGCAGGGTTGCGGAAGAGGCAGAACTTGGCAGGTTTTGCACCCGTTCCGGTTGCACAGTGAGACAGTTCGGCAGCATACGCGGGTTGCAGAAGTCGACGGTCCCATGGAGTTGGGACGCCCGAGCAGGGGGCAGCTCTGTCATTCTGTAATTTCTATATCTGTTGTAAGGCGTGTTGCTGGTTTGGCTCACGCCGGAGATCTGCCGAGTTTTAGGGCAACTCCGCTTGCCGTAAACAATTGATTATACAAACGATAAACGGGCTGGCCGGTTTGGCAACCCCAACTTATTCCCGCGTCGTGTTTTACTTGCGTATTGCACTCGCTGATAATTGGCTAAGTGTTGATGCTGTCTGTCGTAAACGTGCTTATGAGTTAAACGAGTAAACTGTCAAGCCGAAAAGCTTCCGCGGGTTTAGGCGTAGTCTGCCGGTGCAACGTTTGAGCTGGTCTCACCCTCAAGACGTTCCCGGGAAGTGCCGCACACCACAGTTAGTCGCTTGAGACAAGCCAGAAATTGTGGCTGTGACACATAGCCCATGCGGCACTTCCTGGGGCGAAACCAGCCCGGCAGGCCACACCCAACCCGCGGATTGCCCACGCCTCATCTCTTTAACAGTTCCTTGCTTAGCCTTTTTTTCTTGATGTGCACTTCCTACAGTAAACGCATGCCAAACACAAGAGCAAGAGATAAATGCATAGGAGGGTGGCACTCCAAACTCGGACGTGCCTAACACCCCTTTTGCAATATTCATGGTTCAAAGAGACTTTACATATAACATCGGAGGGCTGCCACATCCCGGCACCTCATCCGTGAGCCTGCCACACTGGGCAGCTCAAGATACAACATCAACTGATGGGCAATCGGCCAGTGTCCAGGCTCTACCGCAGTAGCATCCACGGTCTGCATCCGCACTCTGTCTCTGTTGCACTCCGTCGCAAGCCTCCCGGCTTCCTATCGTCCGTCCCAGTCTGGGAAACCACTTCGGCATGCTGCCGTCCGTCTGCAGCCTTGCCTGCAACGATACCGCTGTCCTTCCGCAGCATCTGCCAACCAACTGGGCGCACTCTCTCTCGTCTAACCATGCCCAAGAGAGCCCCCACAAGACCGATGTCCGTCTGCAGTCCTGTCCGCACCGCACCGCTGTCTTCCGCAGACTAGGCTGACTGCCACACGTCTAAGTCCCGGCAGAAACTTAGACTTCGCACAGGCACCTCCCATGAGGCCAGCCGCAGGCAAAGCACCTCCACGTACTGTGGCATTCCTCCTGCGCTGCGGATCCTTACCTCGTTGCAGAGGGAACTTCTGGAACCGTGCACGAGCTGCTTTCTCCGGAAAGTGTGCCCTCCTCTGGAGCTTTCGGAGGACGGGCACGCCCTGCGTGTGCCTCAGGCCCCAACCTCGGTTGAATTGAACCGCTTGGATCGATCGAACCGGCACCGTTGTCCGCTTCACCTCTCCGTGCTCTTGGACCTTTAAATATCCACTGAGGAATTCCCGGGTTTCAAGGCCACGTATATCGGAAGTGCCCAACTCTAATAAGATCCATTGTAGCCGAAAAGAGAGTAAGGAGACCCATATCCGGACATCTAAGGGAGCTCGAACACCAATGAGAAATTTTGAAGACAAGATGGGTGTCAATGCATGCATACCCAACACAGGTAGTACTACGAGAACATCTTTGAAGGAACCTTGAACAAAATTAAGACAGGCGCCTTTTCCGCGGGCCAACCTGCTTCCTTTATTCTTGGTTGCTCCCCATCACTTGACTCATCCGCTCCCAGGTCGAGCTCCTCCTCGGGCGCACATGCGGCGGGCTCCCAAGGCGAGCTCAAAACGTTAAGCCGTGACCGATTCTTGTTCTTGTCTTCCACTTCCTTGTCTTGTTGCCGGGCGCTCACTTGGTGGGCGCGCTTGCGCTTGCCGGCGGACTCGTTTCTTTGGGCGCACGTGTGCGGGGCTCCCAAGGCGAGCTCAAAATGTTGCTGAGACGCGACCGGTTCTTGTTCTTATCTTCCGCCGCCTTCTCTTTTTGCCGGCGGACTCGTTTCTTTGGGCGCACCTCCGCCGGTCTTCCAAGTCGAGCTCCTCCTTGGGTGCAAATGTGCCGGCCTCCCAAGGCGAGCTCAAAACGTTGCTAGGACGTGACCGATTCGTGTTCTTCTCTTCCGTTGCCTTGTCTTTTTGCCGGGCGCTCACTTGGGTGGGCGTGCTTCCGTTTGCCGGCGGACTCGTTCCTTCGGGCGCACATGCGTCGGGCTCCCAAGGCGAGCTCAAAACGTTAAGACGTGACCGATGCCTGTCCTTGTCCGCCGTTGCCTTTTCTTTTTGCCGGGCGCGCTTCCCTTTTCTGGAGATGGAGTTGTTTCTTAGGGCGCACATGTGCCTGGCTCCCAAGGCGATCTCAAAACGTTGAGCCGTGACCGATTCTTGTTCTTGTCCGTCGTTGGCTTGTCTTTTTGCCGGGCGCTCACTTGGGTGGGCGCGATTCCGTTTGCCGGCGGACTCGTTTCTTTGGGCGCACATGGGCCGGGCTCCCAAGGCGAGCTCAAAACGTTAAGCCGTGACCTGTCCTTGTTCTTGTCCGCCGTTGGCCTGTCTTTTTGCCGGGCGCTCACTTGGGTGGGCGCTCTTCCGTTCGCCGCCGGACTCGTTTCCTTGGGCTCACGCGTGCCGGGCTCCTAAGGCGAGCTCAAAACGTTAAGCCGTGACCGATTCTTGTTCTTGTCCGCCGTTGCCCCGTGTCTTTGCCGGGCGATCACTTGGGTGGGCGCGCATCCGTTTGCCGGCGGACTCGTTTCTTTGGGCGCACATGTGAAGGGCTCCCAGGGCGAGCTCAAAACGTTACGCCGTGACCAATTCTTGTTCCTGTCCGCCGTTGCCTTGTCTTTTTGCCGGGCGCTCGCTTGGGTGGGCGCGCTTCCGTTTGCCGGGGGACTCGTTTCTTTGGGCGCACAGGCGACGGGCTCGCAAGGCGAGCTCAAAACGTTAAGCCCCGACCAATTCTTGTTCTTGTCCACCGTTGCCTTGTCTTGTTGCCGTGCGCTCACTTGGGTGGGCGCGCTTCCGTTTGCCGGAGACGGAGTCGTTTCTTTGGCCGCACATGTGCCGGGCTCCCAAGGCGGGCTCAAAACGTTAAGCCGTGACCAATCCTTGTTCTTGTCCGCCGTTGCCTTGTCTTTTTGCCGGGCGCTCGCTTGGGTGGGCGCGCTTCCGTGTCCCGGCGGACTCGTTTCTTTGGGCGCACATGTGAAGGGCTCCCAGGGCGAGCTCAAAACGTTAAGCCGTGACCAATTCTTGTTCTTGTCCGCCGTTTCCTTGTCTCTTTGCCGGGCGCTCACTTGGGTGGGCGCGCTTCCGTTTGCCGGGGGACTCGTTTCTTTGGGCGCGCAGGTGACGGGCTCCCAAGGCGAGCTCAAAACGTTAAGCCGTGACCAATTCTTGTTCTTGTCCGCCGTTGCCTTGTCTTGTTGCCGTGCGCTGACTTGGGTGGGCGCGCTTCCGTCTGCCGGAGATGGAGTCGTTCCTTTGGGCGCACATGTGCCGGGCTCCCAAGGCGGCCTCAAAACATTAAGCCGCGAGCAATTCTTGTTCTTGTCCGCCGTTGCCTTGTGTATTTTTGCCGGGCGCTCGCTTGGGTGGGAGCGCTTCTCGTTTGCCGGCGGACTCGTTTCATTGGGCTCACATGTGCCGGGCTCCCAAGGAGAGCTCAAAATGTTAAGCCGTGGCCGATTCTTGTTCTTGTCCGTCGTTGGCCTGTGCTTTTGCCGGGCGCGCACTTGGGTGGGCACGCTTCCGTTTGCCGGCGGACTCGTTTCCTTGGGCTCACGTGTGCCGGGCTCCCGAGGCGAGCTCAAAACGTTAGGCCGTGACCAATTCTTGTTCTTGTCCGCCGTTGCCTTGTCTTGTTTCCGTGCGCTCGCTTGGGTGGGCACGCTTCCGTTTGCCGGCGGAGTCGTTTCTTTGGGCTCACGTGTGCCGGGCTCCCAAGGCGAGCTCAAAACGTTAAGCCGTGACCAATTCTTGTTCTTGTCCGCCGTTGCCTTAGCTTTTTCCCGGGCGCTCACTTGGGTGGGCGCGCTTCCGTTTGCCGGCGGACTCGTTTCTTCGGGCGGCACATGTGCCGGGCTCCCAAGGCGAGCCCAAAACGTTAAGCCGTGACCAATTCTTGTTCTTGTGCGCCGTTGCCTTGTCCTTTTGCCGGGCGCTCACTTGGGTGGGCGCGCTTCCGTTTGCCGGCGGACTCGTTTCTTCCTTGGGCGCACACGTGCCGGGCTCCCAAGGCGAGCTCAAAACGTTAAGCCGTGACCAATGCTTGTCCTTGTCTGCCGTTGCCTTGTCTTTTTTCCGGGCGCTCACTCGGGTGGGCGCGCTTCCGCTTGCCGCCGGACTCGTTTCTTTGGGCGCACATGTGCCGGGCTCCCAAGGCGAGCTCAAAACGTTAAGCCGTGACCAATTCCTGTTCTTGTCCGCCGTTGCCTTGTCTTTTTGCCGGGCGCTCACTTGGGTGGGCGCGCTTCCGTTTGCCGACGGGCTCGTTTCCTTGGGCGCACATGTGCCGGGCTCGCAAGGCGGGCTCAAAACGTTAAGCCGTGACCAATGCTTGTTCTTGTCCGCCGTTGCCTTGTCTTTTTGCCCGGCGCTCACTTGGGTGGGTGCGCTTCCGTTTGCGGGCGGACTCGTTTCTTTGGGCGCACATGTGCCGGGCTCCCAAGGGGAGCTCAAAACGTTAAGCCGTGACCAATTCTTGTTCTTCTCCGCCGTTGCCTTGTCTTTTTGCCGTGCGCTCACTTGGGTGGGCGCGCTTCCGTTTGCGGGCGGAGTCGTTTCTTTGGGCGCACATGTGTCGGGCTCCCAAGGGGAGCTCAAAACGTTAAGCCGTGACCAATTCTTGTTCTTCTCCGCCGTTCCCTTGTCTTTTTGCCGTGCGCCCACTTCGGTGGGTGCACTTCCGTTTGCCGCCGGACTCGTTCCTTCGGGCGCACATGTGCCGGGCTCCCAAGGCGAGCTCAAAACGTTAAGCCGTGACCAATCCTTGTTCTTGTCCGCCGTTGCCTTGTCTTGTTGCCGGGCGCTCACTTGGGTGGGGCCGCTTCCGTTTTCCGGCGGACTCGTTTCCTTGGGCGCACATGTGCCGGGCTCCGAAGGCGAGCTCAAAACGTTAAGCCGTGACCAATGCTTGTCCTTGTCTGCCGTTTCCTTGTCTTTTTGCCGGGCGCTCACTCGGGTGGGCGCGCTTCCGCTTGCCGCCGGACTCGTTTCTTTGGGCGCACATGTGCCGGGCTCCCAAGGCGAGCTCAAAACGTTAGGCCGTGACCAATTCCTGTTCTTGTCCGTCGTTGCCTTGTCTTTTTGCCGGGCGCTCACTTGGGTGGGCGCGCTTCTGTTTGCCGACGGGCTCGTTTCCTTGGGCGCACATGTGCCGGGCTCGCAAGGCGAGCTCAAAATGTTAAGCCGTGACCAATGCTTGTTCTTGACCGCCGTTGCCTTGTCTTTTTGCCCGGCGCTCACTTGGGTGGGTGCGCTTCCGTTTGCGGGCGGACTCGTTTCTTTGGGCGCACATGTGCCGGGCTCCCAAGGGGAGCTCAAAACGTTAAGCCGTGACCAATTCTTGTTCTTCTCCGCCGTTGCCTTGTCTTTTTGCCGTGCGCTCACTTGGGTGGGCGCGCTTCCGTTTGCGGGCGGACTCCTTTCTCTGGGCGCACATGTGTCGGGCTCCCAAGGGAAGCTCAAAACGTTAAGCCGTGACCAATTCTTGTTCTTCTCCGCCGTTCCCTTGTCTTTTTGCCGTTCGCTCACTCGGGTGGGCGCGCTTCCGTTTGCCGGCGGACTCGTTTCTTTTGGCGCACCTGTGCCGGGCTCGCAAGGCGAGCTCAAAACGTTATGCCGTGACCAATCCTCGTTCTTGTCCGCTGTTGCCTTGTCTTTTTGCCGGGCGCTCACTTGGGTGGGCGCGCTTCCGTTTGCCGGTGGACTCGTTTCTTTGGGCACACAAGTGCCGGCCTCCCAATGCGAGCCGCTTCTTGGGCGCCCATGTGCCGTGCTTCCAACCCGAGCTCAAAACGTTAAGCCGTGACCGATCCTCTTTCTTGTCTTCCCCTGCCTTGTTCTTTTGCCGGGCGCTCCCTTGGTGGGCGCGCTTGCGTTGGCATTCGGACTCGTTTGTTCGGGCGCATTTGTGTCGTGCTCCCAATGCGAGCCGCTCCATGGGTGCCCATGGGCCGTGCTTCCAACCCGAGCTGAAAACGTTAAGCCCTGACCGATCCTCGTTCTTGTCTTCCGCCGCGTTGTATTTTTGCCGGGCGCTCACTTGGTGGGCGCGCTTGCGTTGGCATTCGGACTCGTTTCTTTGGGCGCACTTGTGCCGTGCTCCCAACGCGAGCCGCTCCTTGGGCGCCCATCTGTTGGGCGCCCCATCTGCCGTGCTCCCAATGCGAGCTGCTCCTTGGGCGCCCATCTGCCTTGTGCTTCCAATGCGAGCTGTGGCATGCTTCCAACGCGAGCTGCGGCGTGCTCCCAATGCGAGCTGCGCCTTGTGCTTCCAACGCGAGCTGCGGCGTGCTCCCAATGCGAGCTGGCGCCTTGTGCTTCCAACGCGAGCTGCGGCGTGCTCCCAATGCGAGCTGCGCCTTGTGCTTCCAACGCGAGCTGCGGCGTGCTCCCAATGCGAGCTGCGCCTTGTGCTTCCAACGCGAGCTGCGGCGTGCTCCCAATGCGAGCTGCGCCTTGTGCTTCCAACGCGAGCTGCGGCGTGCTCCCAACACGTAGCTTGTGGCGTGCTCCCAATGCGAGCTGCTTCTTGGGCGCCCATCTGCCTTGTGCTCCCAACGCGAGCTGTGGCGTGCTTCCAACCCGAGCTGTGGCGTGCTCCCAATGCGAGCTGCTCGTTGGGCGCCCATCCGCCTTGTGCTTCCAACCCGAGCTGAAAACGTTAAGCCGTGGACCGATCCGCGTTCTTGTCTTCCGTTGGCTTGTCTTTTTTCCGGGCGCTCACTTGGTGGGCGCGCTTGCGGGTGGCGTGCTCCCAATGCGAGCTGCTCCTTGGGCGCCCACCTGCCTTTTGCTTCCAACCCGAGCTGAAAACGTTAAGCCCGTGACCGATCCGCGTTCTTGTCTTCCGTTGGCTTGTCTTTTTGCCGGGCGCTCACTTGGTGGGCGCGCTTGCAGTGGCGTGCTCCCAATGCGAGCTGCTCCTTGGGCGCCCATCTGCCTTGTGCTCCCAACCCAGGCTGAAAACGTTAAGCCGTGACCGATCCTCGTCCTTGTCTTCCGCTGGCTTGTCTTTTTGCCGGGCGCTCACTTGGTGGGCGCGCTTGCGGTGGCGTGCTCCCAATGCGAGCTGCTCCTTGGGCGCCCATCTGCCTTGTGCTTCCAACCCGAGCTGTGACGTGCTCCCAATGCGAGCTGCTCCTTCGCGCCCCTCTGCCTTGTGCTTCCAAACCGAGCTGTGGCGTGCTCCCAATGCGAGCTGCTTCTTGGGCGCCCATCTCCCTTGTGCTTCCAACCCGAGCTGTGGCGTGCTTCCAACCCGAGCCGTGGCGTGCTCCCAATGCGAGCTGCGCCTTGGGCGCCCATCTGCCTTGTGCTTCCAACCCGAGCTGTGGCGTGCTTCCAACCCGAGCTGTGGCGTGCTCCCAATGCGAGCTGCTCCTTGGGCGCGCCCGTCTGCCTCGTGCTTCCAACCCGAGCTGAAAAACGTTTAAACCGTGACCGATCCTCGTTCTTGTCGTCCGCTGGCTTGTCTTTTTGCCGGGCGCTCACTTGGTGGGTGCGTTTCGTGCGGAAGGGTGGTGCGGTGAACGCGCTGCTTGTCGGGTCTACCTGAAAATTGGCCTCGGGTCATTCGTAGGGTGGTCGGCTTGCGGTGTGTTGCCGTGTCCGCTTGGTAGCGCATGAGCAGTATTGACGGCAACGCTCATCTTGGGAAGGCACGGTGCAACACCGCAAGTGGTGCTTCTGTGGCTCCCAACGAGGGCTTGCTTCTTCGGTTGTTGGGTCCAAGATTTTCGGTTAAGTTACTTCGATGATGCCTATCACGCATTTCTCTTTCGGTGGAAGTGTCCTTTCGTGTGAAGGGTGGTGCGGTGAATGTGCTGCTTGTCGGGTCTGCTTGAAAATTGGCCTCGGGCCATTCGTAGGGCGGTCGACTTGCGGTGTGTTGCCGTGTCCGCTTGGTAGCGCATGAGCAGTATTGATGGCAACGCTCATCTTGGGAAGGCACGGTGCCAACACCGCAAGTGGTGCTTCTGTGGCTTGCTGTGGCTCCCAACGAGGGCTTGCTTCGTCGGTTGTTGGGTCCAAGATTTTCGGTTAAGTTACTTCGATGATGCCTATCACGCATTTCTCTTTCGGTGGAAGTGTCGTTTCGTGTGAAGGGTGGTGCGGTGAATGTGCTGTCTGCCGGGTCTGCTCGAAAAATGGCCTCGGGTCATTCGTAGGGCGGTCGGCTTGCAGTGTGTTGCCGTATCCCGCTTGGTAGCGCATGAGCAGTATTGATGGCAACGCTCATCTTGGGAAGGCACTGGCAAACGAAGCCACACCAACACCGCAAGTGGTGCTCTGGTGGCTTGCTGTGGCTCCCAACGAGGGCTTGCGCCTTGGTCTTCTTTCGGTTGCTGGGTCCAAGCTTTTCGGTTAAGTGCCTTCGATGATGCCTATCACGCACTTCTCTGCCGGTGGAAGTGTCATTTCGTGTGAAGGGTGGTGCGGCGAATGCTTTGTCTGCCGGGTCTGCCTGAAAATTGGCCTTGGTCATTCGTAGGGCGGTCGGCTTGCAGTGTGTTGCCGTCTCTGCTTGGTAGCGCATGAGCAGTATGTCTGTTACGTGACTTCGACGACGCCTATCGTGCACTTCTCCATCGGTGGAAGTGTCATTTCGTGTGAAGGGCGGTGCGGTGAATGCGTCGCATGCCGGGTCTGCCTGAAAACTGGCCTCGGGTCATTTGTAGGGCGGTCGGCTTGCGGTGTGTTGCCGTCTCCGCTTGGTAGCGCATGAGCAGTGTTGAGGGCGATGCTCGTCCCGGGATGGCACGGCAGAACAGACCTCATTTCCTCCCAAGCGGTGGTGTTTTGGGGCATTTTGTCTTCTCCCGACAAGGGCTTGCATCTTTGCCTTCTCTCGGATTACTTGTCCCTCCCGGTTGCCGGATCCAAGTGTCCAAGATGTTGCCTTCCATGCACTTCCCCGCCGATGGAAGTGTCATTTCGTGCGATGGTTGGTGCGGCTCCACTTGATAGCGCATGAGCCTTAACGTCGGCAATGCTCCCCCTTGGGAAGGCATGGGTAAACAAAAACCCATTTCAACCGCAAGTGTGGCTTGTTGCACGTTTGGTCTCCTTTCGCGTATCTTTGTCCCTCCCGGTTGTCGGTTAAATTAACTACGGCGGTGTTTCCTATCATGCACTTCTCACTGGTGGAAGTGTCATTTCCGTGCGAAGGGTGGTGCGGTGAGTGCGTTGTTTGTCGGGTCTGCTTGAAAATTGGCCTTGGGCCATTTGTAGGGCGGTCGACTCTCAGCGTGCCGTCGATTCACTCGGTAACACATGAGCGGTAATGTTGGCAATGCTCATCTTCGGAGGCACCGGAAAACAAAGTCCATTTCCATCGCACATTCGATGTGGAGTTTTGGGGT
>BSBM01003869.1:37500-50000 GCA_027924585.1 Larix kaempferi | reverse complement strand
GGTTTCCCGGCGCACGCGCGGGAAAAAAAAAAATTTGGCTAAGTCACGGAGGAAGTTGGGGTTTCCCGGCGCACGCCGCGGGGAAAAAAAACGGGGCTAAGTCGCGGGGAAGGTTACGGTTTCCCGGCGCGCACCGCGGGGAAAGTTGGGGTTTCCCGGCGCACACCGCGGGGAAGGTTACGGTTTCCCGGCGCGCACCGCGGGGAAAGTTGGGGTTTCCCGGCGCACACCGCGGGGAAAAAAAACGGGGCTAAGTCGCGGGGAAAGTTGGGGTTTCCCGGCACACGCCGCGGGGAAAAAATATTGGGCTAAGTCGCGGTTTCCCGGCGCGCGCCGCGGGGAAAAAAAAGGGGCCAAGTCGCGGGGAAAGTTGGGGTTTCCCGGCGCATGCTCGGGATGGGAACCGATCGCGAAGTCGGGACGGACCGAAGACGCGCAGGCTGCGGAAGTGGAACGAAGGCGCGCGGCTTGCGGAATACTTGGACCGATGACGCGCGGATCGCGGACCGGAGGCCGTTTGATGGTACGTCGGTGCGGAGTTGACGTGGGTGCCAAGCAAGGGTGCGCCCAAGGTGGGGTCGCACCCTCCCGCACGGCATCATATAAAAAGGCTAAGGCGAGAAGCCAAGAAGGTAGCTGCAACTAAGTTGGAAATTCGGGTAAGGGGGAAGTTCGGAGCTAGGGAGGCTATCCGACCTCTGTCCGTCCGCACGGTCTCTTCCGGCGAAGTCCGGCCGCAGCAAGGTGCTGCTACAGCGCAGAATTTGGCAGGTTCGCACACAGTGCGGTTGCACAGTGAGACATTTCCGCGGCAGCAGCAAGGGTTTGCAGCAGCGGGAAGTTTCAGGAGTTAGACGCATGTTGGAAGGGTTAACTCTCTCTTTGTATTTTGTATGTCTATTGTAAGGCGTGCTGCTTGTTGGGCACACGCCGGAGCTCTGCTAGGGAAACTCCACCTGTTGTAAACGATTGATTATACAAAGCTTAAGGGTTGATGGTTTGGAAACCCCAGCTTATACTTGCGTGTGCTATTTACTCGATGTTCATGCATACGTAAAATTGGCTAAGTGTGGATGCGGTAGGAACATGTTAACTGTTATAAACAAGTAAACGAAGTTGCGAGTGTTAAGTTGAAAAGTTTCCGCAGGTTAGGCGTAGTCTGCTGGTGCGACGCTTGAGTTGGCCACGCCCTCAAGTCGTTCCCAGGCAGTGCCGCACACCACATTTGGACGCTGGTGACTAGCGAAAAAGCGTGGCTCTGACACATAGTGTCACGGCCGCGCTTTCTGCACGGCACTCACACTTGCATGGGAGCCTTGCGCTCCCGCCCAAGAGGCTGGCTTGGGCGCCCGGTCGGGCAAAGCGACGATCGGCTGCAAGGAGACTTAGCGAGGAAGGAAAGCTACCCGGAGACGGAACGATGAGTGGGGTGCGTGGACCTAGCCCGGGCGCACTCCCACCGAAGACGCCCACACAACACTTCGGCGCATGGCAAGCCCGAGAGTGGGGCGCGGCTGCACGCTGGCAAGAAACGGGGCGCACCCTTGGACCGCTGGACACACTCAAGTGTTGGAGTAGTGGCGCGTTGGCCAAGCGCCCACGCACTCCGCGGAGCAGCGCCCAAACGGACCGGCACTCGACGCAGCAAGCCAAAGCGATGGGCGGAAGGGAAGGTGGACCGGACGCCAGCGGAAGAACGAACTCGGGTTCGCAGCCAAGAAACGAGCTCGGGTTCGCATCCCAGAAATGAGCTCGGGTTGGAAGCCAAGAAAGGAGCTCGGGTTGGGAGCCACGGCAGAGAGCTCGGGTCGGGAGCCAAGGGACGACGCCCAACAAAATGGACCGAAACGCGCGGATTGCGGGGGACTTGGACCAAGACCCTTTCAAATGGCACGTCGGCGGGAGGCTGACGTGGGCGCCAAGCAAGGGTGCGCCCAGGGTGGGGCCGCACCCTCCCACACGGCACCATGTATATAGGCTTAAGGCCAAAACGAAGGAGGGGGCGTTCAAGCAAGGAATTTCGGACAAGGCAAGGAGACGCAGAGCTAGGGAGGCAGTCCAAGCTCTGTTCTCGCGCACGGTCCGTTCCAGCAGAATCCGGCTGCAGCAGGGTTGCGGAAGAGGCAGAACTTGGCAGGTTTTGCACCCGTTCCGGTTGCACAGTGAGACAGTTCGGCAGCATACGCGGGTTGCAGAAGTCGACGGTCCCATGGAGTTGGGACGCCCGAGCAGGGGGCAGCTCTGTCATTCTGTAATTTCTATATCTGTTGTAAGGCGTGTTGCTGGTTTGGCTCACGCCGGAGATCTGCCGAGTTTTAGGGCAACTCCGCTTGCCGTAAACAATTGATTATACAAACGATAAACGGGCTGGCCGGTTTGGCAACCCCAACTTATTCCCGCGTCGTGTTTTACTTGCGTATTGCACTCGCTGATAATTGGCTAAGTGTTGATGCTGTCTGTCGTAAACGTGCTTATGAGTTAAACGAGTAAACTGTCAAGCCGAAAAGCTTCCGCGGGTTTAGGCGTAGTCTGCCGGTGCAACGTTTGAGCTGGTCTCACCCTCAAGACGTTCCCGGGAAGTGCCGCACACCACAGTTAGTCGCTTGAGACAAGCCAGAAATTGTGGCTGTGACACATAGCCCATGCGGCACTTCCTGGGGCGAAACCAGCCCGGCAGGCCACACCCAACCCGCGGATTGCCCACGCCTCATCTCTTTAACAGTTCCTTGCTTAGCCTTTTTTTCTTGATGTGCACTTCCTACAGTAAACGCATGCCAAACACAAGAGCAAGAGATAAATGCATAGGAGGGTGGCACTCCAAACTCGGACGTGCCTAACACCCCTTTTGCAATATTCATGGTTCAAAGAGACTTTACATATAACATCGGAGGGCTGCCACATCCCGGCACCTCATCCGTGAGCCTGCCACACTGGGCAGCTCAAGATACAACATCAACTGATGGGCAATCGGCCAGTGTCCAGGCTCTACCGCAGTAGCATCCACGGTCTGCATCCGCACTCTGTCTCTGTTGCACTCCGTCGCAAGCCTCCCGGCTTCCTATCGTCCGTCCCAGTCTGGGAAACCACTTCGGCATGCTGCCGTCCGTCTGCAGCCTTGCCTGCAACGATACCGCTGTCCTTCCGCAGCATCTGCCAACCAACTGGGCGCACTCTCTCTCGTCTAACCATGCCCAAGAGAGCCCCCACAAGACCGATGTCCGTCTGCAGTCCTGTCCGCACCGCACCGCTGTCTTCCGCAGACTAGGCTGACTGCCACACGTCTAAGTCCCGGCAGAAACTTAGACTTCGCACAGGCACCTCCCATGAGGCCAGCCGCAGGCAAAGCACCTCCACGTACTGTGGCATTCCTCCTGCGCTGCGGATCCTTACCTCGTTGCAGAGGGAACTTCTGGAACCGTGCACGAGCTGCTTTCTCCGGAAAGTGTGCCCTCCTCTGGAGCTTTCGGAGGACGGGCACGCCCTGCGTGTGCCTCAGGCCCCAACCTCGGTTGAATTGAACCGCTTGGATCGATCGAACCGGCACCGTTGTCCGCTTCACCTCTCCGTGCTCTTGGACCTTTAAATATCCACTGAGGAATTCCCGGGTTTCAAGGCCACGTATATCGGAAGTGCCCAACTCTAATAAGATCCATTGTAGCCGAAAAGAGAGTAAGGAGACCCATATCCGGACATCTAAGGGAGCTCGAACACCAATGAGAAATTTTGAAGACAAGATGGGTGTCAATGCATGCATACCCAACACAGGTAGTACTACGAGAACATCTTTGAAGGAACCTTGAACAAAATTAAGACAGGCGCCTTTTCCGCGGGCCAACCTGCTTCCTTTATTCTTGGTTGCTCCCCATCACTTGACTCATCCGCTCCCAGGTCGAGCTCCTCCTCGGGCGCACATGCGGCGGGCTCCCAAGGCGAGCTCAAAACGTTAAGCCGTGACCGATTCTTGTTCTTGTCTTCCACTTCCTTGTCTTGTTGCCGGGCGCTCACTTGGTGGGCGCGCTTGCGCTTGCCGGCGGACTCGTTTCTTTGGGCGCACGTGTGCGGGGCTCCCAAGGCGAGCTCAAAATGTTGCTGAGACGCGACCGGTTCTTGTTCTTATCTTCCGCCGCCTTCTCTTTTTGCCGGCGGACTCGTTTCTTTGGGCGCACCTCCGCCGGTCTTCCAAGTCGAGCTCCTCCTTGGGTGCAAATGTGCCGGCCTCCCAAGGCGAGCTCAAAACGTTGCTAGGACGTGACCGATTCGTGTTCTTCTCTTCCGTTGCCTTGTCTTTTTGCCGGGCGCTCACTTGGGTGGGCGTGCTTCCGTTTGCCGGCGGACTCGTTCCTTCGGGCGCACATGCGTCGGGCTCCCAAGGCGAGCTCAAAACGTTAAGACGTGACCGATGCCTGTCCTTGTCCGCCGTTGCCTTTTCTTTTTGCCGGGCGCGCTTCCCTTTTCTGGAGATGGAGTTGTTTCTTAGGGCGCACATGTGCCTGGCTCCCAAGGCGATCTCAAAACGTTGAGCCGTGACCGATTCTTGTTCTTGTCCGTCGTTGGCTTGTCTTTTTGCCGGGCGCTCACTTGGGTGGGCGCGATTCCGTTTGCCGGCGGACTCGTTTCTTTGGGCGCACATGGGCCGGGCTCCCAAGGCGAGCTCAAAACGTTAAGCCGTGACCTGTCCTTGTTCTTGTCCGCCGTTGGCCTGTCTTTTTGCCGGGCGCTCACTTGGGTGGGCGCTCTTCCGTTCGCCGCCGGACTCGTTTCCTTGGGCTCACGCGTGCCGGGCTCCTAAGGCGAGCTCAAAACGTTAAGCCGTGACCGATTCTTGTTCTTGTCCGCCGTTGCCCCGTGTCTTTGCCGGGCGATCACTTGGGTGGGCGCGCATCCGTTTGCCGGCGGACTCGTTTCTTTGGGCGCACATGTGAAGGGCTCCCAGGGCGAGCTCAAAACGTTACGCCGTGACCAATTCTTGTTCCTGTCCGCCGTTGCCTTGTCTTTTTGCCGGGCGCTCGCTTGGGTGGGCGCGCTTCCGTTTGCCGGGGGACTCGTTTCTTTGGGCGCACAGGCGACGGGCTCGCAAGGCGAGCTCAAAACGTTAAGCCCCGACCAATTCTTGTTCTTGTCCACCGTTGCCTTGTCTTGTTGCCGTGCGCTCACTTGGGTGGGCGCGCTTCCGTTTGCCGGAGACGGAGTCGTTTCTTTGGCCGCACATGTGCCGGGCTCCCAAGGCGGGCTCAAAACGTTAAGCCGTGACCAATCCTTGTTCTTGTCCGCCGTTGCCTTGTCTTTTTGCCGGGCGCTCGCTTGGGTGGGCGCGCTTCCGTGTCCCGGCGGACTCGTTTCTTTGGGCGCACATGTGAAGGGCTCCCAGGGCGAGCTCAAAACGTTAAGCCGTGACCAATTCTTGTTCTTGTCCGCCGTTTCCTTGTCTCTTTGCCGGGCGCTCACTTGGGTGGGCGCGCTTCCGTTTGCCGGGGGACTCGTTTCTTTGGGCGCGCAGGTGACGGGCTCCCAAGGCGAGCTCAAAACGTTAAGCCGTGACCAATTCTTGTTCTTGTCCGCCGTTGCCTTGTCTTGTTGCCGTGCGCTGACTTGGGTGGGCGCGCTTCCGTCTGCCGGAGATGGAGTCGTTCCTTTGGGCGCACATGTGCCGGGCTCCCAAGGCGGCCTCAAAACATTAAGCCGCGAGCAATTCTTGTTCTTGTCCGCCGTTGCCTTGTGTATTTTTGCCGGGCGCTCGCTTGGGTGGGAGCGCTTCCGTTTGCCGGCGGACTCGTTTCATTGGGCTCACATGTGCCGGGCTCCCAAGGAGAGCTCAAAATGTTAAGCCGTGGCCGATTCTTGTTCTTGTCCGTCGTTGGCCTGTGCTTTTGCCGGGCGCGCACTTGGGTGGGCACGCTTCCGTTTGCCGGCGGACTCGTTTCCTTGGGCTCACGTGTGCCGGGCTCCCGAGGCGAGCTCAAAACGTTAGGCCGTGACCAATTCTTGTTCTTGTCCGCCGTTGCCTTGTCTTGTTTCCGTGCGCTCGCTTGGGTGGGCACGCTTCCGTTTGCCGGCGGAGTCGTTTCTTTGGGCTCACGTGTGCCGGGCTCCCAAGGCGAGCTCAAAACGTTAAGCCGTGACCAATTCTTGTTCTTGTCCGCCGTTGCCTTAGCTTTTTCCCGGGCGCTCACTTGGGTGGGCGCGCTTCCGTTTGCCGGCGGACTCGTTTCTTCGGGCGGCACATGTGCCGGGCTCCCAAGGCGAGCCCAAAACGTTAAGCCGTGACCAATTCTTGTTCTTGTGCGCCGTTGCCTTGTCCTTTTGCCGGGCGCTCACTTGGGTGGGCGCGCTTCCGTTTGCCGGCGGACTCGTTTCTTCCTTGGGCGCACACGTGCCGGGCTCCCAAGGCGAGCTCAAAACGTTAAGCCGTGACCAATGCTTGTCCTTGTCTGCCGTTGCCTTGTCTTTTTTCCGGGCGCTCACTCGGGTGGGCGCGCTTCCGCTTGCCGCCGGACTCGTTTCTTTGGGCGCACATGTGCCGGGCTCCCAAGGCGAGCTCAAAACGTTAAGCCGTGACCAATTCCTGTTCTTGTCCGCCGTTGCCTTGTCTTTTTGCCGGGCGCTCACTTGGGTGGGCGCGCTTCCGTTTGCCGACGGGCTCGTTTCCTTGGGCGCACATGTGCCGGGCTCGCAAGGCGGGCTCAAAACGTTAAGCCGTGACCAATGCTTGTTCTTGTCCGCCGTTGCCTTGTCTTTTTGCCCGGCGCTCACTTGGGTGGGTGCGCTTCCGTTTGCGGGCGGACTCGTTTCTTTGGGCGCACATGTGCCGGGCTCCCAAGGGGAGCTCAAAACGTTAAGCCGTGACCAATTCTTGTTCTTCTCCGCCGTTGCCTTGTCTTTTTGCCGTGCGCTCACTTGGGTGGGCGCGCTTCCGTTTGCGGGCGGAGTCGTTTCTTTGGGCGCACATGTGTCGGGCTCCCAAGGGGAGCTCAAAACGTTAAGCCGTGACCAATTCTTGTTCTTCTCCGCCGTTCCCTTGTCTTTTTGCCGTGCGCCCACTTCGGTGGGTGCACTTCCGTTTGCCGCCGGACTCGTTCCTTCGGGCGCACATGTGCCGGGCTCCCAAGGCGAGCTCAAAACGTTAAGCCGTGACCAATCCTTGTTCTTGTCCGCCGTTGCCTTGTCTTGTTGCCGGGCGCTCACTTGGGTGGGGCCGCTTCCGTTTTCCGGCGGACTCGTTTCCTTGGGCGCACATGTGCCGGGCTCCGAAGGCGAGCTCAAAACGTTAAGCCGTGACCAATGCTTGTCCTTGTCTGCCGTTTCCTTGTCTTTTTGCCGGGCGCTCACTCGGGTGGGCGCGCTTCCGCTTGCCGCCGGACTCGTTTCTTTGGGCGCACATGTGCCGGGCTCCCAAGGCGAGCTCAAAACGTTAGGCCGTGACCAATTCCTGTTCTTGTCCGTCGTTGCCTTGTCTTTTTGCCGGGCGCTCACTTGGGTGGGCGCGCTTCTGTTTGCCGACGGGCTCGTTTCCTTGGGCGCACATGTGCCGGGCTCGCAAGGCGAGCTCAAAATGTTAAGCCGTGACCAATGCTTGTTCTTGACCGCCGTTGCCTTGTCTTTTTGCCCGGCGCTCACTTGGGTGGGTGCGCTTCCGTTTGCGGGCGGACTCGTTTCTTTGGGCGCACATGTGCCGGGCTCCCAAGGGGAGCTCAAAACGTTAAGCCGTGACCAATTCTTGTTCTTCTCCGCCGTTGCCTTGTCTTTTTGCCGTGCGCTCACTTGGGTGGGCGCGCTTCCGTTTGCGGGCGGACTCCTTTCTCTGGGCGCACATGTGTCGGGCTCCCAAGGGAAGCTCAAAACGTTAAGCCGTGACCAATTCTTGTTCTTCTCCGCCGTTCCCTTGTCTTTTTGCCGTTCGCTCACTCGGGTGGGCGCGCTTCCGTTTGCCGGCGGACTCGTTTCTTTTGGCGCACCTGTGCCGGGCTCGCAAGGCGAGCTCAAAACGTTATGCCGTGACCAATCCTCGTTCTTGTCCGCTGTTGCCTTGTCTTTTTGCCGGGCGCTCACTTGGGTGGGCGCGCTTCCGTTTGCCGGTGGACTCGTTTCTTTGGGCACACAAGTGCCGGCCTCTCCAATGCGAGCCGCTTCTTGGGCGCCCATGTGCCGTGCTTCCAACCCGAGCTCAAAACGTTAAGCCGTGACCGATCCTCTTTCTTGTCTTCCCCTGCCTTGTTCTTTTGCCGGGCGCTCCCTTGGTGGGCGCGCTTGCGTTGGCATTCGGACTCGTTTGTTCGGGCGCATTTGTGTCGTGCTCCCAATGCGAGCCGCTCCATGGGTGCCCATGGGCCGTGCTTCCAACCCGAGCTGAAAACGTTAAGCCCTGACCGATCCTCGTTCTTGTCTTCCGCCGCGTTGTATTTTTGCCGGGCGCTCACTTGGTGGGCGCGCTTGCGTTGGCATTCGGACTCGTTTCTTTGGGCGCACTTGTGCCGTGCTCCCAACGCGAGCCGCTCCTTGGGCGCCCATCTGCCGTGCTCCCAATGCGAGCTGCTCCTTGGGCGCCCATCTGCCTTGTGCTTCCAATGCGAGCTGTGGCATGCTTCCAACGCGAGCTGCGGCGTGCTCCCAATGCGAGCTGCGCCTTGTGCTTCCAACGCGAGCTGCGGCGTGCTCCCAATGCGAGCTGCGCCTTGTGCTTCCAACGCGAGCTGCGGCGTGCTCCCAATGCGAGCTGCGCCTTGTGCTTCCAACGCGAGCTGCGGCGTGCTCCCAATGCGAGCTGCGCCTTGTGCTTCCAACGCGAGCTGCGGCGTGCTCCCAATGCGAGCTGCGCCTTGTGCTTCCAACGCGAGCTGCGGCGTGCTCCCAACACGAGCTTGTGGCGTGCTCCCAATGCGAGCTGCTTCTTGGGCGCCCATCTGCCTTGTGCTCCCAACGCGAGCTGTGGCGTGCTTCCAACCCGAGCTGTGGCGTGCTCCCAATGCGAGCTGCTCGTTGGGCGCCCATCCGCCTTGTGCTTCCAACCCGAGCTGAAAACGTTAAGCCGTGACCGATCCGCGTTCTTGTCTTCCGTTGGCTTGTCTTTTTTCCGGGCGCTCACTTGGTGGGCGCGCTTGCGGTGGCGTGCTCCCAATGCGAGCTGCTCCTTGGGCGCCCACCTGCCTTTTGCTTCCAACCCGAGCTGAAAACGTTAAGCCGTGACCGATCCGCGTTCTTGTCTTCCGTTGGCTTGTCTTTTTGCCGGGCGCTCACTTGGTGGGCGCGCTTGCAGTGGCGTGCTCCCAATGCGAGCTGCTCCTTGGGCGCCCATCTGCCTTGTGCTCCCAACCCGAGCTGAAAACGTTAAGCCGTGACCGATCCTCGTCCTTGTCTTCCGCTGGCTTGTCTTTTTGCCGGGCGCTCACTTGGTGGGCGCGCTTGCGGTGGCGTGCTCCCAATGCGAGCTGCTCCTTGGGCGCCCATCTGCCTTGTGCTTCCAACCCGAGCTGTGACGTGCTCCCAATGCGAGCTGCTCCTTCGGCGCCCCTCTGCCTTGTGCTTCCAAACCGAGCTGTGGCGTGCTCCCAATGCGAGCTGCTTCTTGGGCGCCCATCTCCCTTGTGCTTCCAACCCGAGCTGTGGCGTGCTTCCAACCCGAGCCGTGGCGTGCTCCCAATGCGAGCTGCGCCTTGGGCGCCCATCTGCCTTGTGCTTCCAACCCGAGCTGTGGCGTGCTTCCAACCCGAGCTGTGGCGTGCTCCCAATGCGAGCTGCTCCTTGGGCGCGCCCGTCTGCCTCGTGCTTCCAACCCGAGCTGAAAAACGTTAAACCGTGACCGATCCTCGTTCTTGTCGTCCGCTGGCTTGTCTTTTTGCCGGGCGCTCACTTGGTGGGTGCGTTTCGTGCGAAGGGTGGTGCGGTGAACGCGCTGCTTGTCGGGTCTACCTGAAAATTGGCCTCGGGTCATTCGTAGGGTGGTCGGCTTGCGGTGTGTTGCCGTGTCCGCTTGGTAGCGCATGAGCAGTATTGACGGCAACGCTCATCTTGGGAAGGCACGGTGCAACACCGCAAGTGGTGCTTCTGTGGCTCCCAACGAGGGCTTGCTTCTTCGGTTGTTGGGTCCAAGATTTTCGGTTAAGTTACTTCGATGATGCCTATCACGCATTTCTCTTTCGGTGGAAGTGTCCTTTCGTGTGAAGGGTGGTGCGGTGAATGTGCTGCTTGTCGGGTCTGCTTGAAAATTGGCCTCGGGCCATTCGTAGGGCGGTCGACTTGCGGTGTGTTGCCGTGTCCGCTTGGTAGCGCATGAGCAGTATTGATGGCAACGCTCATCTTGGGAAGGCACGGTGCCAACACCGCAAGTGGTGCTTCTGTGGCTTGCTGTGGCTCCCAACGAGGGCTTGCTTCGTCGGTTGTTGGGTCCAAGATTTTCGGTTAAGTTACTTCGATGATGCCTATCACGCATTTCTCTTTCGGTGGAAGTGTCGTTTCGTGTGAAGGGTGGTGCGGTGAATGTGCTGTCTGCCGGGTCTGCTCGAAAAATGGCCTCGGGTCATTCGTAGGGCGGTCGGCTTGCAGTGTGTTGCCGTATCCGCTTGGTAGCGCATGAGCAGTATTGATGGCAACGCTCATCTTGGGAAGGCACTGGCAAACGAAGCCACACCAACACCGCAAGTGGTGCTCTGGTGGCTTGCTGTGGCTCCCAACGAGGGCTTGCGCCTTTGGTCTTCTTTCGGTTGCTGGGTCCAAGCTTTTCGGTTAAGTGCCTTCGATGATGCCTATCACGCACTTCTCTGCCGGTGGAAGTGTCATTTCGTGTGAAGGGTGGTGCGGCGAATGCTTTGTCTGCCGGGTCTGCCTGAAAATTGGCCTTGGGTCATTCGTAGGGCGGTCGGCTTGCAGTGTGTTGCCGTCTCTGCTTGGTAGCGCATGAGCAGTATGTCTGTTACGTGACTTCGACGACGCCTATCGTGCACTTCTCCATCGGTGGAAGTGTCATTTCGTGTGAAGGGCGGTGCGGTGAATGCGTCGCATGCCGGGTCTGCCTGAAAACTGGCCTCGGGTCATTTGTAGGGCGGTCGGCTTGCGGTGTGTTGCCGTCTCCGCTTGGTAGCGCATGAGCAGTGTTGAGGGCGATGCTCGTCCCGGGATGGCACGGCAGAACAGACCTCATTTCCTCCCAAGCGGTGGTGTTTTGGGGCATTTTGTCTTCTCCCGACAAGGGCTTGCATCTTTGCCTTCTCTCGGATTACTTGTCCCTCCCGGTTGCCGGATCCAAGTGTCCAAGATGTTGCCTTCCATGCACTTCCCCGCCGATGGAAGTGTCATTTCGTGCGATGGGCCGATGGAAGTGTCATTTCGTGCGATGGTTGGTGCGGCTCCACTTGATAGCGCATGAGCCTTAACGTCGGCAATGCTCCCCCTTGGGAAGGCATGGGTAAACAAAAACCCATTTCAACCGCAAGTGTGGCTTGTTGCACGTTTGGTCTCCTTTCGCGTATCTTTGTCCCTCCCGGTTGTCGGTTAAATTAACTACGGCGGTGTTTCCTATCATGCACTTCTCCACTGGTGGAAGTGTCATTTCCGTGCGAAGGGTGGTGCGGTGAGTGCGTTGTTTGTCGGGTCTGCTTGAAAATTGGCCTTGGGCCATTTGTAGGGCGGTCGACTCTCAGCGTGCCGTCGATTCACTCGGTAACACATGAGCGGTAATGTTGGCAATGCTCATCTTCGGAGGCACCGGAAAACAAAGTCCATTTCCATCGCACATTCGATGTGGAGTTTTGGGGTTTGTGGTGGCTTCGCACGAGGGCTTGCCTTTTCATTGTTGGGCCTTTGTGGAGGCCCGTCTTATTGTGCTTGTACTTATTCCATATTGGTATAACTGTGCATACCGAGACCATTTGTAAGAGCATTGATAGGAATCTTTGGCAGGGGCACATCAACGGTGTGATTCCCCTTCGAAAGCGTTTTTTGAGGCTCAATTGTTTTTGGTGGGCAGTGCGGGGTTTGCCTCGCCGTGTGGGAAAACCACACGGCGAAGCTCTTCTAACTTGCTTTCCATCTTCGGTCGCGTGGATTTGAGAACTATTTGTTAATGTTGGCCAAAGCCCTCTGGGACTGGCCTGCTTTGTCCCTGCGTCCGTAGCGGTGCCGCTGTCGAGTGTTTCGATTTTGGGTGATGCGTATTTCCCATGGAAAGACCAAGAAGCTGGCTTGTTCGAGGAGGATTGTTCTGACTGGAGGTGCGAGGTGGAACGCTCTCACCATCTCTTGACTTCGCATGGAGGTTGCCGCAGGTGGCATACTTCCCTCGGTTATCTCGATGCGCGGCTTGAAAGGTGGAGGGCTGCCTGTATCGACTTTGTTCTGGATATCTTTCGACTCGTGACTGGCTTTGCTGTTGTTGGATTTGGTTCCCAGAGAAAACCCCCATCATTTCCTCGGTGGACAGAAGATTGATGCTTGCATGTCGAAGGTTGCCGCGAATATGTTGGACGTGTTGGTAATGTTCTCGCCTTCTTTTCCAATGGCACTCGGGCTTT
>BSBM01003869.1:17500-27500 GCA_027924585.1 Larix kaempferi | reverse complement strand
ACGTCGGTGCGGAGTTGACGTGGGTGCCAAGCAAGGGTGCGCCCAAGGTGGGGTCGCACCCTCCCGCACGGCATCATATAAAAAGGCTAAGGCGAGAAGCCAAGAAGGTAGCTGCAACTAAGTTGGAAATTCGGGTAAGGGGGAAGTTCGGAGCTAGGGAGGCTATCCGACCTCTGTCCGTCCGCACGGTCTCTTCCGGCGAAGTCCGGCCGCAGCAAGGTGCTGCTACAGCGCAGAATTTGGCAGGTTCGCACACAGTGCGGTTGCACAGTGAGACATTTCCGCGGCAGCAGCAAGGGTTTGCAGCAGCGGGAAGTTTCAGGAGTTAGACGCATGTTGGAAGGGTTAACTCTCTCTTTGTATTTTGTATGTCTATTGTAAGGCGTGCTGCTTGTTGGGCACACGCCGGAGCTCTGCTAGGGAAACTCCACCTGTTGTAAACGATTGATTATACAAAGCTTAAGGGTTGATGGTTTGGAAACCCCAGCTTATACTTGCGTGTGCTATTTACTCGATGTTCATGCATACGTAAAATTGGCTAAGTGTGGATGCGGTAGGAACATGTTAACTGTTATAAACAAGTAAACGAAGTTGCGAGTGTTAAGTTGAAAAGTTTCCGCAGGTTAGGCGTAGTCTGCTGGTGCGACGCTTGAGTTGGCCACGCCCTCAAGTCGTTCCCAGGCAGTGCCGCACACCACATTTGGACGCTGGTGACTAGCGAAAAAGCGTGGCTCTGACACATAGTGTCACGGCCGCGCTTTCTGCACGGCACTCACACTTGCATGGGAGCCTTGCGCTCCCGCCCAAGAGGCTGGCTTGGGCGCCCGGTCGGGCAAAGCGACGATCGGCTGCAAGGAGACTTAGCGAGGAAGGAAAGCTACCCGGAGACGGAACGATGAGTGGGGTGCGTGGACCTAGCCCGGGCGCACTCCCACCGAAGACGCCCACACAACACTTCGGCGCATGGCAAGCCCGAGAGTGGGGCGCGGCTGCACGCTGGCAAGAAACGGGGCGCACCCTTGGACCGCTGGACACACTCAAGTGTTGGAGTAGTGGCGCGTTGGCCAAGCGCCCACGCACTCCGCGGAGCAGCGCCCAAACGGACCGGCACTCGACGCAGCAAGCCAAAGCGATGGGCGGAAGGGAAGGTGGACCGGACGCCAGCGGAAGAACGAACTCGGGTTCGCAGCCAAGAAACGAGCTCGGGTTCGCATCCCAGAAATGAGCTCGGGTTGGAAGCCAAGAAAGGAGCTCGGGTTGGGAGCCACGGCAGAGAGCTCGGGTCGGGAGCCAAGGGACGACGCCCAACAAAATGGACCGAAACGCGCGGATTGCGGGGGACTTGGACCAAGACCCTTTCAAATGGCACGTCGGCGGGAGGCTGACGTGGGCGCCAAGCAAGGGTGCGCCCAGGGTGGGGCCGCACCCTCCCACACGGCACCATGTATATAGGCTTAAGGCCAAAACGAAGGAGGGGGCGTTCAAGCAAGGAATTTCGGACAAGGCAAGGAGACGCAGAGCTAGGGAGGCAGTCCAAGCTCTGTTCTCGCGCACGGTCCGTTCCAGCAGAATCCGGCTGCAGCAGGGTTGCGGAAGAGGCAGAACTTGGCAGGTTTTGCACCCGTTCCGGTTGCACAGTGAGACAGTTCGGCAGCATACGCGGGTTGCAGAAGTCGACGGTCCCATGGAGTTGGGACGCCCGAGCAGGGGGCAGCTCTGTCATTCTGTAATTTCTATATCTGTTGTAAGGCGTGTTGCTGGTTTGGCTCACGCCGGAGATCTGCCGAGTTTTAGGGCAACTCCGCTTGCCGTAAACAATTGATTATACAAACGATAAACGGGCTGGCCGGTTTGGCAACCCCAACTTATTCCCGCGTCGTGTTTTACTTGCGTATTGCACTCGCTGATAATTGGCTAAGTGTTGATGCTGTCTGTCGTAAACGTGCTTATGAGTTAAACGAGTAAACTGTCAAGCCGAAAAGCTTCCGCGGGTTTAGGCGTAGTCTGCCGGTGCAACGTTTGAGCTGGTCTCACCCTCAAGACGTTCCCGGGAAGTGCCGCACACCACAGTTAGTCGCTTGAGACAAGCCAGAAATTGTGGCTGTGACACATAGCCCATGCGGCACTTCCTGGGGCGAAACCAGCCCGGCAGGCCACACCCAACCCGCGGATTGCCCACGCCTCATCTCTTTAACAGTTCCTTGCTTAGCCTTTTTTTCTTGATGTGCACTTCCTACAGTAAACGCATGCCAAACACAAGAGCAAGAGATAAATGCATAGGAGGGTGGCACTCCAAACTCGGACGTGCCTAACACCCCTTTTGCAATATTCATGGTTCAAAGAGACTTTACATATAACATCGGAGGGCTGCCACATCCCGGCACCTCATCCGTGAGCCTGCCACACTGGGCAGCTCAAGATACAACATCAACTGATGGGCAATCGGCCAGTGTCCAGGCTCTACCGCAGTAGCATCCACGGTCTGCATCCGCACTCTGTCTCTGTTGCACTCCGTCGCAAGCCTCCCGGCTTCCTATCGTCCGTCCCAGTCTGGGAAACCACTTCGGCATGCTGCCGTCCGTCTGCAGCCTTGCCTGCAACGATACCGCTGTCCTTCCGCAGCATCTGCCAACCAACTGGGCGCACTCTCTCTCGTCTAACCATGCCCAAGAGAGCCCCCACAAGACCGATGTCCGTCTGCAGTCCTGTCCGCACCGCACCGCTGTCTTCCGCAGACTAGGCTGACTGCCACACGTCTAAGTCCCGGCAGAAACTTAGACTTCGCACAGGCACCTCCCATGAGGCCAGCCGCAGGCAAAGCACCTCCACGTACTGTGGCATTCCTCCTGCGCTGCGGATCCTTACCTCGTTGCAGAGGGAACTTCTGGAACCGTGCACGAGCTGCTTTCTCCGGAAAGTGTGCCCTCCTCTGGAGCTTTCGGAGGACGGGCACGCCCTGCGTGTGCCTCAGGCCCCAACCTCGGTTGAATTGAACCGCTTGGATCGATCGAACCGGCACCGTTGTCCGCTTCACCTCTCCGTGCTCTTGGACCTTTAAATATCCACTGAGGAATTCCCGGGTTTCAAGGCCACGTATATCGGAAGTGCCCAACTCTAATAAGATCCATTGTAGCCGAAAAGAGAGTAAGGAGACCCATATCCGGACATCTAAGGGAGCTCGAACACCAATGAGAAATTTTGAAGACAAGATGGGTGTCAATGCATGCATACCCAACACAGGTAGTACTACGAGAACATCTTTGAAGGAACCTTGAACAAAATTAAGACAGGCGCCTTTTCCGCGGGCCAACCTGCTTCCTTTATTCTTGGTTGCTCCCCATCACTTGACTCATCCGCTCCCAGGTCGAGCTCCTCCTCGGGCGCACATGCGGCGGGCTCCCAAGGCGAGCTCAAAACGTTAAGCCGTGACCGATTCTTGTTCTTGTCTTCCACTTCCTTGTCTTGTTGCCGGGCGCTCACTTGGTGGGCGCGCTTGCGCTTGCCGGCGGACTCGTTTCTTTGGGCGCACGTGTGCGGGGCTCCCAAGGCGAGCTCAAAATGTTGCTGAGACGCGACCGGTTCTTGTTCTTATCTTCCGCCGCCTTCTCTTTTTGCCGGCGGACTCGTTTCTTTGGGCGCACCTCCGCCGGTCTTCCAAGTCGAGCTCCTCCTTGGGTGCAAATGTGCCGGCCTCCCAAGGCGAGCTCAAAACGTTGCTAGGACGTGACCGATTCGTGTTCTTCTCTTCCGTTGCCTTGTCTTTTTGCCGGGCGCTCACTTGGGTGGGCGTGCTTCCGTTTGCCGGCGGACTCGTTCCTTCGGGCGCACATGCGTCGGGCTCCCAAGGCGAGCTCAAAACGTTAAGACGTGACCGATGCCTGTCCTTGTCCGCCGTTGCCTTTTCTTTTTGCCTGCCGGGCGCGCTTCCCTTTTCTGGAGATGGAGTTGTTTCTTAGGGCGCACATGTGCCTGGCTCCCAAGGCGATCTCAAAACGTTGAGCCGTGACCGATTCTTGTTCTTGTCCGTCGTTGGCTTGTCTTTTTGCCGGGCGCTCACTTGGGTGGGCGCGATTCCGTTTGCCGGCGGACTCGTTTCTTTGGGCGCACATGGGCCGGGCTCCCAAGGCGAGCTCAAAACGTTAAGCCGTGACCTGTCCTTGTTCTTGTCCGCCGTTGGCCTGTCTTTTTGCCGGGCGCTCACTTGGGTGGGCGCTCTTCCGTTCGCCGCCGGACTCGTTTCCTTGGGCTCACGCGTGCCGGGCTCCTAAGGCGAGCTCAAAACGTTAAGCCGTGACCGATTCTTGTTCTTGTCCGCCGTTGCCCCGTGTCTTTGCCGGGCGATCACTTGGGTGGGCGCGCATCCGTTTGCCGGCGGACTCGTTTCTTTGGGCGCACATGTGAAGGGCTCCCAGGGCGAGCTCAAAACGTTACGCCGTGACCAATTCTTGTTCCTGTCCGCCGTTGCCTTGTCTTTTTGCCGGGCGCTCGCTTGGGTGGGCGCGCTTCCGTTTGCCGGGGGACTCGTTTCTTTGGGCGCACAGGCGACGGGCTCGCAAGGCGAGCTCAAAACGTTAAGCCCCGACCAATTCTTGTTCTTGTCCACCGTTGCCTTGTCTTGTTGCCGTGCGCTCACTTGGGTGGGCGCGCTTCCGTTTGCCGGAGACGGAGTCGTTTCTTTGGCCGCACATGTGCCGGGCTCCCAAGGCGGGCTCAAAACGTTAAGCCGTGACCAATCCTTGTTCTTGTCCGCCGTTGCCTTGTCTTTTTGCCGGGCGCTCGCTTGGGTGGGCGCGCTTCCGTGTCCCGGCGGACTCGTTTCTTTGGGCGCACATGTGAAGGGCTCCCAGGGCGAGCTCAAAACGTTAAGCCGTGACCAATTCTTGTTCTTGTCCGCCGTTTCCTTGTCTCTTTGCCGGGCGCTCACTTGGGTGGGCGCGCTTCCGTTTGCCGGGGGACTCGTTTCTTTGGGCGCGCAGGTGACGGGCTCCCAAGGCGAGCTCAAAACGTTAAGCCGTGACCAATTCTTGTTCTTGTCCGCCGTTGCCTTGTCTTGTTGCCGTGCGCTGACTTGGGTGGGCGCGCTTCCGTCTGCCGGAGATGGAGTCGTTCCTTTGGGCGCACATGTGCCGGGCTCCCAAGGCGGCCTCAAAACATTAAGCCGCGAGCAATTCTTGTTCTTGTCCGCCGTTGCCTTGTGTATTTTTGCCGGGCGCTCGCTTGGGTGGGAGCGCTTCCGTTTGCCGGCGGACTCGTTTCATTGGGCTCACATGTGCCGGGCTCCCAAGGAGAGCTCAAAATGTTAAGCCGTGGCCGATTCTTGTTCTTGTCCGTCGTTGGCCTGTGCTTTTGCCGGGCGCGCACTTGGGTGGGCACGCTTCCGTTTGCCGGCGGACTCGTTTCCTTGGGCTCACGTGTGCCGGGCTCCCGAGGCGAGCTCAAAACGTTAGGCCGTGACCAATTCTTGTTCTTGTCCGCCGTTGCCTTGTCTTGTTTCCGTGCGCTCGCTTGGGTGGGCACGCTTCCGTTTGCCGGCGGAGTCGTTTCTTTGGGCTCACGTGTGCCGGGCTCCCAAGGCGAGCTCAAAACGTTAAGCCGTGACCAATTCTTGTTCTTGTCCGCCGTTGCCTTAGCTTTTTCCCGGGCGCTCACTTGGGTGGGCGCGCTTCCGTTTGCCGGCGGACTCGTTTCTTCGGGCGGCACATGTGCCGGGCTCCCAAGGCGAGCCCAAAACGTTAAGCCGTGACCAATTCTTGTTCTTGTGCGCCGTTGCCTTGTCCTTTTGCCGGGCGCTCACTTGGGTGGGCGCGCTTCCGTTTGCCGGCGGACTCGTTTCTTCCTTGGGCGCACACGTGCCGGGCTCCCAAGGCGAGCTCAAAACGTTAAGCCGTGACCAATGCTTGTCCTTGTCTGCCGTTGCCTTGTCTTTTTTCCGGGCGCTCACTCGGGTGGGCGCGCTTCCGCTTGCCGCCGGACTCGTTTCTTTGGGCGCACATGTGCCGGGCTCCCAAGGCGAGCTCAAAACGTTAAGCCGTGACCAATTCCTGTTCTTGTCCGCCGTTGCCTTGTCTTTTTGCCGGGCGCTCACTTGGGTGGGCGCGCTTCCGTTTGCCGACGGGCTCGTTTCCTTGGGCGCACATGTGCCGGGCTCGCAAGGCGGGCTCAAAACGTTAAGCCGTGACCAATGCTTGTTCTTGTCCGGGCGCTCACTTGGGTGGGTGCGCTTCCGTTTGCGGGCGGACTCGTTTCTTTGGGCGCACATGTGCCGGGCTCCCAAGGGGAGCTCAAAACGTTAAGCCGTGACCAATTCTTGTTCTTCTCCGCCGTTGCCTTGTCTTTTTGCCGTGCGCTCACTTGGGTGGGCGCGCTTCCGTTTGCGGGCGGAGTCGTTTCTTTGGGCGCACATGTGTCGGGCTCCCAAGGGGAGCTCAAAACGTTAAGCCGTGACCAATTCTTGTTCTTCTCCGCCGTTCCCTTGTCTTTTTGCCGTGCGCCCACTTCGGTGGGTGCACTTCCGTTTGCCGCCGGACTCGTTCCTTCGGGCGCACATGTGCCGGGCTCCCAAGGCGAGCTCAAAACGTTAAGCCGTGACCAATCCTTGTTCTTGTCCGCCGTTGCCTTGTCTTGTTGCCGGGCGCTCACTTGGGTGGGGCCGCTTCCGTTTTCCGGCGGACTCGTTTCCTTGGGCGCACATGTGCCGGGCTCCGAAGGCGAGCTCAAAACGTTAAGCCGTGACCAATGCTTGTCCTTGTCTGCCGTTTCCTTGTCTTTTTGCCGGGCGCTCACTCGGGTGGGCGCGCTTCCGCTTGCCGCCGGACTCGTTTCTTTGGGCGCACATGTGCCGGGCTCCCAAGGCGAGCTCAAAACGTTAGGCCGTGACCAATTCCTGTTCTTGTCCGTCGTTGCCTTGTCTTTTTGCCGGGCGCTCACTTGGGTGGGCGCGCTTCTGTTTGCCGACGGGCTCGTTTCCTTGGGCGCACATGTGCCGGGCTCGCAAGGCGAGCTCAAAATGTTAAGCCGTGACCAATGCTTGTTCTTGACCGCCGTTGCCTTGTCTTTTTGCCCGGCGCTCACTTGGGTGGGTGCGCTTCCGTTTGCGGGCGGACTCGTTTCTTTGGGCGCACATGTGCCGGGCTCCCAAGGGGAGCTCAAAACGTTAAGCCGTGACCAATTCTTGTTCTTCTCCGCCGTTGCCTTGTCTTTTTGCCGTGCGCTCACTTGGGTGGGCGCGCTTCCGTTTGCGGGCGGACTCCTTTCTCTGGGCGCACATGTGTCGGGCTCCCAAGGGAAGCTCAAAACGTTAAGCCGTGACCAATTCTTGTTCTTCTCCGCCGTTCCCTTGTCTTTTTGCCGTTCGCTCACTCGGGTGGGCGCGCTTCCGTTTGCCGGCGGACTCGTTTCTTTTGGCGCACCTGTGCCGGGCTCGCAAGGCGAGCTCAAAACGTTATGCCGTGACCAATCCTCGTTCTTGTCCGCTGTTGCCTTGTCTTTTTGCCTGGGCGCTCACTTGGGTGGGCGCGCTTCCGTTTGCCGGTGGACTCGTTTCTTTGGGCACACAAGTGCCGGCCTCCCAATGCGAGCCGCTTCTTGGGCGCCCATGTGCCGTGCTTCCAACCCGAGCTCAAAACGTTAAGCCGTGACCGATCCTCTTTCTTGTCTTCCCCTGCCTTGTTCTTTTGCCGGGCGCTCCCTTGGTGGGCGCGCTTGCGTTGGCATTCGGACTCGTTTGTTCGGGCGCATTTGTGTCGTGCTCCCAATGCGAGCCGCTCCATGGGTGCCCATGGGCCGTGCTTCCAACCCGAGCTGAAAACGTTAAGCCCTGACCGATCCTCGTTCTTGTCTTCCGCCGCGTTGTATTTTTGCCGGGCGCTCACTTGGTGGGCGCGCTTGCGTTGGCATTCGGACTCGTTTCTTTGGGCGCACTTGTGCCGTGCTCCCAACGCGAGCCGCTCCTTGGGCGCCCATCTGCCGTGCTCCCAATGCGAGCTGCTCCTTGGGCGCCCATCTGCCTTGTGCTTCCAATGCGAGCTGTGGCATGCTTCCAACGCGAGCTGCGGCGTGCTCCCAATGCGAGCTGCGCCTTGTGCTTCCAACGCGAGCTGCGGCGTGCTCCCAATGCGAGCTGCGCCTTGTGCTTCCAACGCGAGCTGCGGCGTGCTCCCAATGCGAGCTGCGCCTTGTGCTTCCAACGCGAGCTGCGGCGTGCTCCCAATGCGAGCTGCGCCTTGTGCTTCCAACGCGAGCTGCGGCGTGCTCCCAATGCGAGCTGCGCCTTGTGCTTCCAACGCGAGCTGCGGCGTGCTCCCAACACGAGCTTGTGGCGTGCTCCCAATGCGAGCTGCTTCTTGGGCGCCCATCTGCCTTGTGCTCCCAACGCGAGCTGTGGCGTGCTTCCAACCCGAGCTGTGGCGTGCTCCCAATGCGAGCTGCTCGTTGGGCGCCCATCCGCCTTGTGCTTCCAACCCGAGCTGAAAACGTTAAGCCGTGACCGATCCGCGTTCTTGTCTTCCGTTGGCTTGTCTTTTTTCCGGGCGCTCACTTGGTGGGCGCGCTTGCGGTGGCGTGCTCCCAATGCGAGCTGCTCCTTGGGCGCCCACCTGCCTTTTGCTTCCAACCCGAGCTGAAAACGTTAAGCCGTGACCGATCCGCGTTCTTGTCTTCCGTTGGCTTGTCTTTTTGCCGGGCGCTCACTTGGTGGGCGCGCTTGCAGTGGCGTGCTCCCAATGCGAGCTGCTCCTTGGGCGCCCATCTGCCTTGTGCTCCCAACCCGAGCTGAAAACGTTACGTGACCGATCCTCGTCCTTGTCTTCCGCTGGCTTGTCTTTTGCCGGGCGCTCACTTGGTGGGCGCGCTTGCTGGTGGCGTGCTCCCAATGCGAGCTGCTCCTTGGGCGCCCATCTGCCTGTGCTTCCAACCCGAGCTGTGACGTGCTCCCAATGCGAGCTGCTCCTTCGGCGCCCCTCTGCCTTGTGCTTCCAAACCGAGCTGTGGCGTGCTCCCAATGCGAGCTGCTTCTTGGGCGCCCATCTCCCTTGTGCTTCCAACCCGAGCTGTGGCGTGCTTCCAACCCGAGCCGTGGCGTGCTCCCATGCGAGCTGCGCCTTGGGCGCCCATCTGCCTTGTGCCTTCCAACCCGAGCTGTGGCGTGCTTCCAACCCGAGGCTGTGGCGTGCTCCCAATGCGAGCTGCTCCTTGGGCGCGCCCGTCTGCCTCGTGCTTCCAACCCGAGCTGAAAAACGTTATAAACCGTGACCGATCCTCGTTCTTGTCGTCCGCTGGCTTGTCTTTTTGCCGGGCGCTCACTTGGTGGGTGCGTTCGTGCGAAGGGTGGTGCGGTGAACGCGCTGCTTGTCGGGTCTACCTGAAAATTGGCCTCGGGTCATTCGTAGGGTGGTCGGCTTGCGGTGTGTTGCCGTGTCCGCTTGGTAGCGCATGAGCAGTATTGACGGCAACGCTCATCTTGGGAAGGCACGGTGCAACACCGCAAGTGGTGCTTCTGTGGCTCCCAACGAGGGCTTGCTTCTTCGGTTGTTGGGTCCAAGATTTTCGGTTAAGTTACTTCGATGATGCCTATCACGCATTTCTCTTTCGGTGGAAGTGTCCTTTCGTGTGAAGGGTGGTGCGGTGAATGTGCTGCTTGTCGGGTCTGCTTGAAAATTGGCCTCGGGCCATTCGTAGGGCGGTCGACTTGCGGTGTGTTGCCGTGTCCGCTTGGTAGCGCTATGAGCAGTATTGATGGCAACGCTCATCTTGGGAAGGCACGGTGCCAACACCGCAAGTGGTGCTTCTGTGGCTTGCTGTGGCTCCCAACGAGGGCTTGCTTCGTCGGTTGTTGGGTCCAAGATTTTCGGTTAAGTTACTTCGATGATGCCTATCACGCATTTCTCTTTCGGTGGAAGTGTCGTTTCGTGTGAAGGGTGGTGCGGTGAATGTGCTGTCTGCCGGGTCTGCTCGAAAAATGGCCTGCGGGTCATTCGTAGGGCGGTCGGCTTGCAGTGTGTTG